>JABUQX010046353.1:0-7500 GCA_015478945.1 Trachelipus rathkii
ATCCAACGGTAGATTACTATATGTATATAGATATATATTATTATAATTTATTATACATAACTGAAAAATATATGAGGATATGTGGCAAATAATAAAAATCTCAATCAGTCACGAACTCAAACCCGACGCTTGTAACAACCCATAAATGTAAAAAAAACTAGTGAAAAGATTATTTCATAAACACGTGAACATTTATTCCACCATGGACCTCATCTGCTGATTGTATCTTCACCCTTTCTAAAAAGCTTTAACATTTTCATGTCAACTTTTGTAAAATCATTGAAATACATCTCTATCTATAGTAAATATGAATAAAGAAGATAAGAAACCACAATTAAGAAAGATCTTAATCCGGTTGCAATAGACACTGTTTGTGATAAAAAGATATTCATAATTCACCGAACATTGCATAGAGAATAATTGAAGTATTAATATGATATATATATATAAATATATTCTATATACTATAAATATATATGAAATATATTAATATATAATATAACAAAAACAGATACATCTAAAATCAAAAAACATCACCCATACCTAATTAATATATTAATCATACTAAGTAATAAATATATTAAATATTCTATATATATATTAATTTATAAGATTTTTTGAATAAATATTTTAAAAAGTAATTTTATATTAATATAAGATATAAAGATAAGGAGCGAAAAAAATATATATATATGTATAAATATTATATATATTTATTTATAATAATATTAAATATAAATTATATATATATTATATAATATTATATATATATATATATATATTAAAAAAATAATAATATTATAGATTATAATAATTGTATAATATAATAACATATTATTATATTAGTATTGTAGTATAGTAATAATAATAATATATATAATATTATATATAGTACTATATTATAGTATAATATATATAATTATATATATTATATAATACATATATAATATACATATTATATATATATATATATATATTATAAAAATATAAGTATATATTATAATCTATATTAAATAGTATATAATAATACTATATTGTATATATATATATATACTAAATATATACTATATTAGTATTATATAATATTTATAATAATTAATATTAATACTATATATATATATATAATAATATATTATATATGTAAGTTAATATAACTTATATATATAGAATAATATAATATATATATATATATTATACTATATTATATATATAATATATTATAACTATATATAATTATATTATAGTATATATATAAGTATAATGTTAATTACAATAGAATTATATTATATAGTTAAGTATTAATTATATTTAATATTATATATAATATATAATATATATATATATAATATATTAGTATACATATTTTATAATATATGTATATATAGTATGTTATATAAATTTATATATAATTATAGTAAATATAAAATAAAATAAAAATATAATATATATATTATATTATTATTATATATATATATATATATTTATATAATAATATAGTATATACTATATATACTATATTATAATTATAAAATATATATATATAATATAAAAGTATATATTATATACATATATATAATGTATAATATTATATATTATAATACTTATATAATATATATAATGCTATTTATATAATATATTATGTATATATATACATATATATATTACTTATTATTATATATAAATAATATTTATATAGTTATATATATATAGTATATTATATATTATATATACTATAATTATATATATATATTATATATATAGATAATATTAATTTAATATATAATATTATTATAAATAACTATAATTTTAATAATAGTATTATTTAATATATAAATAAAGTTATATTATATTACTTTACAAAAAATCTCTCAGAATACATGTATATATATATATTTCAAACATAAAATATAAAGACTTCTTATGCAGATCCAGATTTTTGGCCTGGGGGGGGCTGACCCCGTCCATCTAAACCTAGCGCTGCCAAAAGGGACCTAAAAATTCGATTATCATTCGCTCGTATTTGGTACTATATATACAAATTGAATGTGTTTGGGTCCTCTATAAACTTTTTGTCCGGGTTTTTTTGTTTCGGTATGTCATTGATTTTCAGAATTTTTAATTTTCAAGTAACCATGTGTTTTTTGTCTATTGACATCTCGAACAACTTCCGATTCTTTCCGACTGAATCAAACTTTAAATATGCAAGATAGGTACATGACCTAAAAATATACAATATATACATTAAGATTTGAGTTTGTTGCTCAGACGCTTGTCCAATTCCACTATCACTTTTTGGTGGATTTGAAATAAAAAATCAGAATAAATTTTTCCTTTCGGTCGAAGTGGATATAAATTTGTCAGTGGCATATGTTATTCGGGAGAGGCAACATTTTTAGTACTTTAGAAAACTAATCATACTCCGTATATAGATTTATTAGTTTGATCTCTTTCATTGACATAATTTTCAAAAAAAAAATTTGAATTTTTTAAAAATCTTCTTTTGATAATCAAATTAGAATATTAATAAACAACGTCTATTTTGCCAAACTATAAAGCCTAAATTTGTAATGGTTGATCGGGATAAGTTCAGATAAAAAATATATATTCAATATTTCACTTTTCAAAATTTTGTCTTCGCAACAGTCTTAGAATTATAAGAATATTTGTTTAGATAGTTTATCATCCGATCAACATCAAAGTTTCAGAGCTTGTATAGATGGGCGAGATACACCTTTCCCTTTTTACTTTAAGATTATTTTGTAATACTCAAAAGAGAAATTTTAAAAATGTCCCTAAAATAATTTTTTTGAAATCTGTTCCAGAAAACCAAATCAAAAAACTAATTCATATACAAAGATAATATCTAAGTAAAAAAAATTCATCTTGCCCGACTATACATAACCTGAAAATTCATCCCACTTCGCCAAACAGAAAAAAATTTATCTCAAATTTTCATTTCAAAATCCAAATAAAAGTGGGTTTGGAAATATACAACCATACCCTTCAACAAAACTCAAAAAATCGAAAAGTACTCCCGTGCATTTTGTAGGTAATGGCCTTCTATGCATTATTCAAGTTGAAGTCATTACGGAAAAAATTCTGGAAGTTGAATCGAAGAATGTCAAAACACATGGGGTTAAAAATTGAAAATTCTGAAATAAACTACAGATCACAAAAAAACACCGGAAAACAACGTTTGAGAGGCCAAAAAAAGCTACATTTTGGGTTTATATAGCAAATCTGATAATTCCGATTTTATGTCCATTTTTAGTGGGGTGAAAACTGGGTCACCCCCGCAAAAAATGGAAATCGCCTAAGCAGCAACTGAATTCATGCGAGATCTTTTTGCTCAACCTATATCATCTTAATGTAGTATTTCTCCTTTTTCGAACATATAACTTACTTTCAGTCTAATCCCTGTCAATTGGGTTTCGCTTCTTATTTCGAAACATCTGAGCAAGTTGCTACCAAGATCATTTAGATCATTTTTGTGGGCTATCTTTCGTGCTGCATCCGCTTCCTGTTACAACTATATATTAGTATATATAGTTAATATATAATATATAAGTAATATAGTATGCTATAATTAATATAATATAGTATAACTATATTATATAATATTATAATACTATATAATAATATATATATATATTATTTATTATATAATATAATAATTATATATCTATACATATTATATATATAGCTATATAGTAATATATAGTAAAATATTAATTAAGTATATATTAGTATATATGATTAGTATATATATATATATATATATATAATATATGCTATATATAATAGTATAATATCTAAGTGATGATAACTTTTAACTGTTAGTTATAAATTATCCTAGTTCCTCGATTACCTATGTATACGATATATTTTGAAATGAATTTTACCAAAATCGTATATATTCTTTCAAATCAACACAATGGTTACATTACTGAATCTGTTTAAATTAATTATTGAATTCAAAATTATTTTCACTTAATCCTCAAGTAGATTACTTTTAACAAAATAAGTTAAATCTTATTCATCATTACCCACTTTTCTCCGGGCTTGAAGAAAAACTTCATTCCTTTAAAAATCAAACACCCATTTAATCCCCACGTTCTATCTGATACATAAAGAGTTCGACATATTTCTAAAAATATTTCAATCTTTATTTATATCCTGCAACCAACCATATTAATTTATGATTAATAAATGTATTTAATAGCTCAACATAACAACAAATAATCTTTTTAACTCCTGCTCCTAATGTGATGTCTAGTCTTTCTTTTACGAACCAAAGCTATATTAAACTATGACAATATATATATTATTTATAATATATATATATATATAGTTATATAATCTAATATATATAGGATATCTATATAATATGATATATATAATATATATATAAAGTAACGTTAGTCGTGAAGTATTTGCATAAAGTATATATATAGTATTATATTATATTAATATATATTATTATGTATATCATACTATATATATATATATATACTAATATAACAGTATATATATATAATATATATGTATATTATATATATACTATATTAGAATTATTTTGCAGTGTTTATACAAATGAATAAACTCTATTTTGAAACCGAAAATGCCTCTTATTGATTCATTCAAAACGAGAAGTAGACTTCCAACTGGGTCCTTCTAATCGAACCAGATATGTGAAAGATACAGTTACATGTTTCTTCATCATGTCCATACACATAATTATAATAGTATGTATTAAATACCTATGTATTTATTAATGATATGTATGAGATGTTATGTGTTATGTATGTATTTTATGTATGTATATATGTATTTATAATGTAAGTAGTAATAGTATTAGTAGTATGAATGTATGTATGTATGTAGTATGTATGTAGTAGTATGTATTATATTTAATGTATTATGTTATGATATGATATGATTATGTATTTTATGTATTGTACAATCCAAATTATTTGGATTTAAAGTAACGTTTTATGATATTATTTATGTATGTATGTATGTATGTATGTATGTATGTATGTATGTATGTATGTATGTATGTATGTGTTTGTAATGTCTTCAGAAATTCTTAAATATGTTTAAATAGGTAAACTTTATTCCAAAAGAGTCGCTCTAATTCTGTAAAGAATATCATTTTATATTTCAACTTGATAAAAAAATATCAAATCAAAATAAAAACATTTAAAAAGAATAATTAATTAAAAATAAATTAAAATATAAAATGAAATTTAGTCTAAGGTGGTACATTATAAGTCTTTACAGATAGACATATTATTTGTGTTGTTGTTTCTACTACTACTACTACTACAATACTACAATACTACTACTACTACTACTATCATTATTACTACTACTATTACTATACTACTCTATTTCTAAATTTTGTTAAATGAACATAAATGCTTATTTTATTAGTATAAAAAATTATTCTTAAATCAAATTAGATAAATAATGTACAATATTTATCAATTTTATTCATTATTATTTATTATTAAATTATTATTATTATAATATTATTATTATAATTATTATTATTATTTATTATATACTATTATATTATATTTATATCATTATTATAATTATATTATTATATTATTATTAATATACTAATATATTATTATTATATTATTATTACTTATATTATATTTCTATTTATTATATTTATTATTATAACTACATAACTTATTATTTAACTATATTATTATTAACATTATTATATGATTAACATTATTATTTTACACATTATTATATTATTTAACTATATATTAACATATATTAATTATTAATTCATTATTATTTATTATGCTGGTTTGATTAAATTATTCTTTGAATTTGGATTTAATCATGATTAAATTTTTCCATTTATGGTTACGCATTCTCGGGATTATTTATTATTTTATTATTATTATTATTATATTACATTATTTTTAAATATTATTAGTAATTATAAGTATTGTTTAGTAATAATTGATTTATATTACTTAATCTTATTATAATCTTTCACTCTTAATTATTATTATTTTATTATTATTATTATATTATTATTTATTATTTTATGATTAATTATTTCTAATTATTAACATTTATTAACTGTTGTAACGTAGGAAGTTTTTTCATTGTGTATATGTATTAGTTATTGTTCATTGTTATTCGTTATTGTTAATTGTTATTGTTATTAAGCTAATTCGTTCATTTAATATTTTTTTTTTATTATATACTAATTGATCAGCATGTTATTTTACTATCATTTTATGTTATTATTATTATTATTAATTTATATTATATATTTTATTATTATTAATTTATTTTTATTATTATATTATTATTAATTATTATTATATTACTATACTATACTATTATCTATAACTCATTACTATTGACTAAATAACTATTACTATTAGATTCGACTATTGTTATTGGTTTGCTTATGGGGTATGTGTATTGTATTGTTATGTAATGTTTGGTTATGTTATGTTATTTGTTATGTTATTGTTATTGTTAAGGGATTGATTATTAATTATTTATTTATTATTATACATTATCTATTATTATTATTAGTATTATCAATTATTAATTATATAATTATATGTTATTAATTATTCATTATTATATATAATTGTATAGTACAGAAAATAAATAAAATAAAATATAAACAAAGTAAATAGGCAGCTTAATTTCCTGTAATCTAAAAAGATAAACTACACTACTTAAGAGAATAATAGGTGTTTACTTTAAGAAGTAAAGAAAATTACATCATTCCTATAATATCTACATGGTAAACAAGCTATAGATGTGCATGCATTAAATCAACTCTTTGCAACCTCCTAATGAAATTAATATTTACCCTATGTAGAACATTAATTTTAACGCTACAGATAATTGCTTTCTTGTATTGATCTAGTTCTTGAATTAATCTTTTTCTTGTAGTCAAGTTCTTTTTATTAATCTTTTTCTTTAATTAATTTCTTTTATTTATTAATCTCTTTTGTATTAAACTTTTTTCGTATTAATGCTTTTCTCCATGAAAAAAGTAAACGCGAATCTTTTAGACAATCAATTATAATATACTTACATGATTGATACATCGATAAATACTGAAAAGACATTTTTAAGATTAGCTTCACAATATACCCATTATAAATACGGAAGCAGTGTTAAGATGGATAAGATTCTACAAATTAAGGTCATTCAATATAATTGAAGAGAAAGTAATTTACACCAATGTATAATAGGGTAATATAATTATCGTTTGTTTCGTTCCAATGTTAACGAAGAGAAATTTAACATACCTCTTAATATATGCATATATAATATATATAAAATTATATAGTATAATAGAGAGGGGTGCAGTATATATAATATCATATATATATAATATATTATTATATATATATAATATATTATATAATATAAATATATATACTATAATATAAGATATATATATATATAACTATATTAGTATATATATATTTATATATA
>JABUQX010046353.1:12500-15000 GCA_015478945.1 Trachelipus rathkii
TTAAAATGCACTTTCAATGTTTTTGGCATATGTAATTAAAATGTATAATTTTTACATAATCCGTTAAAATAAAATATTTCCACCTATTTTATATCACAGAAACTAAGGCTAATAAAGATTTTTCTTTATTATATTCGCTTTTTTCACCTCAAAATTAGTAAGATTGAACCAATTAAGGAAACATTCCAAAAAAATTTTTCTTTCTTTTTTTTGCCCAGTGTTATTGTTCTCGTATTTTGATGTTATTAATTTTTTAAAAGTGTTACTAACTAGTGTTTCCTTCCCATTTATTTATTATATAAATATAGCCTACAATTAGGATATATTAGCTATATGATTTCATCTAAAACACATTTTTTTATTACTTTTAATTATAAAAATAAAAAAAACAAAAGCAACAAAACCCCCCCCAAAAAAAAATTTTTTTTACTTGGTTTAAGCCAAAATAACAATAATGGTAATAATACTTATAAAATCATTTGCTAAAGTAGTAACATTAATAGTAATCATAGAAGTTTTAATCAGTAACTAAAGTATACTCTCTTAATATATTTTGCTTGAACTTTGAATAAAAAGAAGCAATTTTTTTTTTTTTTTTTGAAAAAGTCTACTATTTTTCCCCAGTCATAGTTACGGATATTTGAAACCTTAAAATTGAAAGTGAAACTTTGAAGAATAACCGGAGATATGGAGTTTAAAAGAAAAAAAAAAAAAAAAAAAAAAAAAAAAAACTGACTCCTCATATCCTATTTAGTCGACTTCAGAAACGAAATCCTTTAAGGCGATAAATTAAAACCAGTGAAATGGTCTGCTGTATTTCAATTCAGATTTTAGTAAGGTTTGCCATGTCACTATATTTTACATGTACGATTTCACAATAGTCTTCCTGGTCCGGCTCATAATATATATATATATATATATATATGTATATATGTATATGTATATGTATATATGTATGTATGTATATGTGTAATATGTAATAATAACTGTATGTATATGTATATATATATATATATATGTATATGTATATATGTTGTATATATATGTATGTATGTATGTAATATATATGTGTTTCTTCAACAATAGCCATGCTCTTTCCTTCTTTCTCTTTCTCTTCTCTCATATCTCTCTAGCATATATTCCTGTGTATGTATGTGTGTGGCAACCAATATTGGTCTCTGAACAATATTTGTGTAATAATATGTATGTATATGTAATAATAACTGTTTTATATCAATATGTATGTGTGTATGTGCATGTAATACAACCAATAATAATAATATGTATGTGTATGTGTAATATATATATATTTATATATATATATATGCTTATATGTCAATATAACTATATGTGCTATGTATATATATATATATATATATATATATATATATATATATATATATATATAAAAGTTAAGAGTATTTTTTTTGAGCAGGGTTGCATGCCCGAAGCCTCAGGCACAGAGGGTTTAGGTGGAGGCCAGTTTGAGCCGAACCAGAGCCAATTTAGAAGAGCTGAAGCAGGTGGGGCCAGGAATTATTTTTCTAAGAACGACGGAATCGCAAAAGTTTTATTGTAATAAAAGGCTTCGGAGTCGGTGCCGAAGAGCTGAGGCAGGCAGAGCCGGAGCCGGAACTGGAGCAGATAAATTTTAAAATATTTAAATAAAATTTAACTTATTTAGTTTTAGATTAGCTAGTTTACCTTAGGTAAGGCAACTTAAGTTATTTCAGGATAGATCAAGCTGTATTAAGTTCTCTATAAGTTAAATAGTATTTTAGGAATTATGTAATATAAATTTAATTCTTATAATTTTATAATTCTCTCTCTCTCTCTCTCTCTCTCTCTCTCTCTCTCTCTCTCTCTCTCTCTCTCTCTCTCTCTCTCTCTCTCTTATACCTCTCTGGCCTTAAATAAATAATTCTCTACATTTTATTCTAAATAACTCCATTTCTTTGTATAAGTCTTCCTTCATTATGAATTAATAGTTCTACTTAACTCCTTTCTCTTATTCTGCTTTTATTACAAGTTTTCATTTCCATTTCAGAGAAAGTCATTGGGTTTTAACTGAAGCGGAAATGACTTTTCCTTTTCATTACCTCCAATTATTGACTTTCAAAGTTATTTTATTCTATTTTGAAACTTTAAAGCTATATAAAACTATAACTTAATTTACTTTATTTATAGAATTAAATATTCCTAGAATTCAGCAATCAATATTCATTTGTTCACAAGTTTGTTATCAACGAAGCTAAACTTCATTCCCATTCCATCCATGTCCATCCTCACTCTTTCTTTCTTTTTCTTTCTTTGTATATATATATATATATATATGTATATATATATATATATACTCTTTATATATATATATATATATATATATATATATATATATATATATATATATAATAAGACGAACAAAAGTGGAGAAAGTACTCAATATTCATAAAATTTGGACGTTTCGGGGTTTTCCTCGACCCATCTTCAGCAAATTTTACTC
>JABUQX010046353.1:17500-32734 GCA_015478945.1 Trachelipus rathkii
ATTCGTTGAGGATGAAATCTATTTTCACTTCACGAGGAATTTTTTTTGAAATTATCAATATTGTAGATACAAAACGACTCCATAATTTTCCGATGACTTGTGCAACTGATATATTAGTGACAGGATTGATGCTATTTATTTTGATCCCTGATGATTAAAAGCGCGTCTATGAAAGTTAAGGCTGGAATTGGTACTATCTATATAAGATCATTTTTTATTTGGTATCTCCTCCTCTGCAAATCGACGGACTCCCCGATATAAGTAAGGTTACAAGTACTTCAAGGAATATGATAAATACAACTTTGGGAAAGGTTCTTTTTTTTCTTTAGGTGGCTTTAAAATATTTTTCCAGAATAATGTTATTAGATTGTATCCAGTTGAATCATTTTTTTGGTAAGAATTGTTTCACGGTGTATGGACATGGGACGGAAAGAGCCTTTATCTTTAGTAGGAGTAACGTTGTAATATATTTTTCGCTTTTTTGAGAGCTTTCATAATAAAACAATCCGGATAATATAAAGATTTGAAGGTGTTATAAATAAACTTAATTTCATCAGACAAAAATAACGGGGAACAAATCCGGAGAGCACGGAGGAAGAGGGCAGGCAGGATTGCAGATTTAGTGATAGGGGGGGTGATTATACAATCAATAGATGTAATTAGGATCAAAAGTCGGTTTTCTATATACTTTGTACTGTAAGACATTACTATTATTCCAAATGACTAAGGTATCAAGAAACGGAATGGAGAAGTTAGAAGGTGCGTCAACTGTAAACTGTAAGTAGGGATGAATGGAATTTATGTGATTGAGAACATTTGTCGGATTAATGTGTTGAGGTAAAGAAACAAAAACATCATCGACGTTTCTGACCCATAGACTATTATTGAGCAAAGGATGAGGAAGGATATGGTAAAATCCTATTAACTCCATGAAAATGTTGCTGAGTATGGGAGATAATGGAGAACCCATACTCAGCCCCAAGATTTGTCTATAGAAATTGCCATTAAACTGAAAAAAGTTATGCTGTAATGATAGGTTTATTAACTGTTTTAATAAATTGAAAGAAAAAGAAAGATTGAAATGGGTTTCATTTATATATTGCTCCAGTAAATCTAAGGTATAGGGAACGGGCACCGACGTGAACAGTGAGATGGCATCGAAACTTAAAAATCTGTGTGTATGTGGATTCTGCTTTCTGGTTCTATGAATAAAATCCTCTGAATTTTTTTAAATGAGAAGTGGAAATATTGCCAATAAGGGGTTTTAATTGTTGTGAGATCCAAGCAGGAAGTTTGTATGTCATACTATTTATATTCGAAATGATGGGTCGTAGGGTATGATTTTCCTTATGCAATTTAGGCAAACCATAAAATTGCGAAGGAGAGTTCATGTAATCCTTCAAAGAAGGAATAATATGTTTATGCTGATTACAAATATTGTTTAGTGACGTATTAAATTGATTCTGCAAAGTTTTGGACGGATCTTTGTTTAAAGGATTATATATACTGTTATCATTCAAAATATCGTAACATTTTTCTAAATACGTCGTCTTACCCAAAATTGCAATTTGATTACCCTTATCTGATTTTGAAATAACTGTATGGTGATTGTTCAGTTTTAACTTGTTTTTGGAGTCTTTGACTCCGTTTGTTGTTTGCTTGTCAGTGATATTTGTCAAGAAATATGAGCACATTTTTGCTTACTGTATTTTCTTGTGTCATACAATGGCTTGGAGTATGAGATTATATATACTATATAGTTATGGTAGGTATTTAGTAGTAATTGATAGTTAATTTATTATTTCTCTTTATAGTATATTTATACTATAGTATATAGATTATGGTAGTGTATATTGTTGTGCATTCGTATAGTTAGTATTAGCGTAGTTATTGGTTATTTGAGGTTGTGTTCTTCTGGTTGTAAGTTTGTGTAAGTTTGCTAGGTTTGTTTTTGATTGATTACGGTTTGTTGTGGTTTATCTAGGGGTGGTTGTAATATATCTTATTTTATTATTATTATGTTTTTTGAATATTTGAGAGAGGAGGTGTTGTTTTGTATTATTAATTTGGTTTCATATAATATATATATATTAGTTATGTATTGATTATTACTTGCGTGTGGTTTAGTGTGTTTACGTGTATTGCTATTATGTATAGCGGTGGTTGGTTGACTAAGTTGTGTAATAGTATGTTGGGTACTCTTATTCATTAGGGTATAGCTTAGTGTGATGATTGTGTAGTTATTAAGTATTCTTGTGGCTTATATTTATCAATGTGTGAGAGTTTATGTATTTTTTATTATTTATATTTATAGTTTACTATTTCAAGAGATTATGGATAAAACTTTGATATGTTTATAGTTATTCGTTGGTCAATGTTTATAATGGGTTATCATTATATTATAATTTATATTGATTATTGTAGTGATCTTAGGTGAGTTGAGTGTAGTTTATTATTATGATTATGTTTTAGTTCTCAGGTATTTCAGAAGTAGCATTTTTTTTATGATGAGTATTCATAGTTTGTTAGTTTTGGTTTATATTTATATTATTAATAGTATATATAATATTGATAGTATATTCCTGGAGTAATTATGGTGAGTGTGAGAAGGTAATCGATTTTATATGTATAGATATTTATAGATGATTATTTGATATAGTAGTATATCGTGTGATTTTGGTTACGTTGTTGATGTAGGCTTTTTATAGAGTATATATGTTTATATTTAAGGTATAGTATTTAGTTTTATAGTATAATTGGTGGTATTATGTGAGTGTCATAAGTATTGTGGATATATAATATATATATATTATATTTTATCTATTATACTTAGTATCGTTAATTATTGTATATTATGATGGGGTGCGGAGTTTATAGTGTTTTTAGTTTTGAAGGTGTATATGGTGTGTGAGGATATTGATATAGAGAGTAGGGTTGGTATGTTATTGATGATAGGTATATTTTTATGAGGTATGTTATATAGTTTACCTTTTATTATATTATTATTTGCCATATTAATTACATTGTAGTACTTTAATATTTATTTTTAGTCTGGCGGTGGGAGGGAATACAAATGTAAGACGTTATTTGTAGGTTTTGTGAATGTTTATTGCAATCTATGGTGGAGGGGGGTTGTAATGTTTAGTGTATGGTCTGTTGAGTGTGCTAGTTTGTGGTTGAGTATGGAGTTGTAGTATGAATGTGTAGATAGTGTTTAGTGGTGTTTTGTTTAGATTATTTGTTTGTATATATGCGTGATACCCATATTTAGTAGTGTGGTGATTGAAATCTTCGATGGCGACGTGTATTGTAGTGTAGGTTCTGGTGTAGGTTATGTATGTTGGTGATCTGTACGTTGATTGTTGTATGTGTGTAGTGTGTTTGTTGGGATTTGTAGTTGTTTATAGGTAGGTGTGTTTATACATATATAATATGAGTTTTATAATTTATGCTAGGTTTTGTGTGATTTATTAGTTTTATTGTAGTACGTTATAGTTCTATGAGTGATTTAGCGTGTGCATTATGTTATTACTGTAGTAAGTTGGATGATATTGTAGGTTTATGATATTATTTATTTTTGATGTAGTAATATATACTAATTTAGGTGGTAATTTTGTAGTTATAAGTTTATGGTATTGTACTTTGTTTAGGCTAGTGAGTATAGGGGTATGTGGTTATATGTAGTATTTGTGGGTAAGTTATGTATGTATAGTGTGTAGTTTTTTGAGTTTTTTTTTATTTTTATCATAATTATATATTATATTATTTTTATTTGTTTTGTTATATTAAAGTTTTTATTATTAGTATTGTTGTTTATTAGTATTATTTATTTATTACTTTATTGCACGGTCGCTAATTTTATTCTAAATAATTATGCTATTTTTTATGTAGCCTGTTATTGTTTTTTTCATATCCTTCTGTTATATTATGTTTGTTGTATATGGGTACTGGGTTAGGAAATCGATTCGTATAACTTGTGTTGATTACGTAGGGGTGAGTTTATATAATAGGTACTAGTGTTATGTGAGTGGCTATTTATATTTTTGTGAGTATTTTAGTATTGAGTTTTGGTAGGTTGTATGTAGGTAGTGATCTGATTTGTATGGATTTTATGTATTATATTGATCTATTTTATCTGGAGTATATTAATTAGTTCATAGTATTATATATTTTATTTATTTATTTAGGTGAGTTGATTAGTATATTTGTATTTTGTGGGTTAGGATTGGTTAGTTATGATCGGTTGACGTGAGTTACTATAGCTATTTTATATTTCTATAATTCTACTTAAACACTTGTCTGTATTAAGTTCTAAGTGTAATGTGTTCTCTCTATTGAGTGCAGTGTGTGGTCGATTGCGTTTTTGTCAATCGCATTGGGTGGACTGTGTGAGCTCCGGTTTTGTTTCTGGTAGCCAAGATGCTTGTTGTATCAGAGCTTGTGTTTAGGATTAGAGATTTTATTAAGGTGAAAAAGGGATCTTAGTGAGCTATATTTGGCTGCGTTGCTAGATTAGTTCTCTGTGAATTTGCAGCTTCTTCTGTGTGCAGAATATCTCGATTCTCGGAAAAGCTTCGAATCTGAAAAAGAATGGACATTAAACTCTATATTCAGGAGAACTTAGGAAATTTTGTGAGTAACCTGGATAATGGTGCTCGATGGTGTGTCGTGGTCCTGTGGGGCGGAGGTTGCTAGCTTTGCAAAGCGTGGTTAAGAGCAATGCTCCTTATACTTATATGTATCTTTTTTTATGAAATTGATTTATTTCGATATTATTTATGTATTCTCTGAGATGGTATATGAAAATGAAAGATGAGGGTGCTGGTAAGAGTATGAATAATTTGGTCAGTGGCAGCTCCTGGGTTTTTGGGTGTGTTTTGGGGGTTTTTGTGGATTGGGTGCAGACTTGGCTTTGTTCAGGTGTTCTGCTTTTGGGGGTGTGGTGTGTGTGTTTGCTTGATTGTTGTTGGGCGTGGTTTTCATGTTTGTTAGAAAATAATTTGTTTTGTAAAACAAAGTATTCTTCTTCCCGCAGAGAGTCCCGCGCCCATTTTTAAATGTAATTGTCTCGTATAAATTCCGAGTGTGAGATCAATTTTATCAATCCTGGGCGCCTGACTGTGAGTTTTACTGTGACGTAAGAAGTGCGCCAAACGTGGCTCTGGTAAATCTCTATGGGTTGTGGATCGGTTCTCAATTAAATTTTTCTTCGTCACTTTCCGTAATCCGACTTTTCCATCTCCTTTTGGAATAACGACTCCTTGTTTTCCCCTTTCTATCTCCTTTTTTTTTTTGAAACATTTACTTTTCTTTAGTATGAGAGAATACGTTAGGCTTGGTATGGGGTGGGTTGTCGGTTGGGTGTCGTTTGCGGTGGTTGGGTTGTGATGTGTGTTGTTGTGGTGTGTTGTGGGCGGGGGTTGTTGGTGGGTTGTGGTGATGACGTTGGAGGTCGCTTAGGGTTTGCGGTTGGCTTCGTGTTTGTTGGTGTTGGGGTTGGTGGTTTTGCAGGTTTTGGGCTGTTTTGTGCCGTAGGAGTTTTTGGGTGTGCTATTTGGTGCGTGGTTGGTGGTTGTGCTGTTTTGGGTTGTCGGGTTGTGGTGGAGGGTTGCGGGTTGTTTTTGCGTTGTTAGACTTTGAATTTCCGTGTGATTTTGGTTGAGGCGGTTTCCGTGTACCTCCGACTCTTCCTGACCGTGCGCTTCGGACCTTCCGACTCTCGTACTCCACCCGTCTTGCTTTTATGGAATTAACCAGTGACTCGACTTTTTTTGTCTTGGGGTCTGCGACTCCGCATTTCCCTTTTTTTTCAAAATGTGTCCGGTTTGTGATCTCTTCCCGACTTTGCCGGACTTTCCTTCTTGTTCAGCTGTCCTTGAGCTGTCCTAGCTCCATCGGCTTAAATTACTTAACCGGTTTTGATGGTCTTCCGAGCTTTTTGTCTCTGCGATCTCTCGACTTTTTTGTTTTGGCCTGTATCTTTCCCGTACTTGTTCCGTCACTTACCGTACTCCACCAACCGCTGCGGCTGGAATATCGATGCGCTATGGGGCGCCGCTTGTGTGTTCCGCCGTCTGGCTTGCATGTCTGGTGCTTCATTGGTATAACGCAGTCTTTATTACTAAAGTTGTTCTATGGGGTGTGTATACGACGGGTCCGTTTGCAAAGGGTTCTAATAAGCATTTTTTCATGAGGAGCGGTGTAACGGTGTTTGGGGTAATGGATATATGAAGGGATGACTTTTAAAGTTTTCCAGCAATATGGTAGAGTGGGTGGGCTAACTTAGTTGTCTTACATATCGATAGGTTTTATATTTTCAAAACTTCCCATAGAGTAGAGTTCATTGTTTAGTTAAGAAAGATTTAGTAGTTAATCTTCTTGTGTTTTTAAAAATTGTTAATATAATTTTTTTGCTTAAACATATTTTAATTACCAGATCTCTGTTTTGTAGTATAATTCTTCATAATCTTAATGAAAACAAGGAGAGCAAGTGAGTTGATAATTGGATATTATAAATTATAATGATGATATTATTAGTTATTTTATTAGTAGTAATCACTTGTAAGCACTAGTAATAGCTATGAATTTATATGGTAGATGAAATACTATTATGGGTTGTATAGATTATTATAGATATTAATAATTGAATTTAATCATAATGATATGTAGAGTAATATATATACTGAATAATAAGATTAATTAAAATAATAAGTAATCAATACTATTATATTTATATTTATTCATTGTATATGTATATTTTTTAGATAATATGACTTTTATCTTTAGTATATGAAGAAATGTTTTTATAATAGATATATTATTTACTTTTAGATAGACTATTATTAATCCATAATGATTATGCGTTGAGTGTTCTGATTCTGATATTCGATATGAAATTTCTCTTCCCAGTTCTGGTCGATTTTATTTATTCCATCAGGGGAGAAATAAAGCATATGGTTATAAAAATTTTCGCAATTTGTTTTGTTGTGGGGTGTCAATATATGCATGATTTCAATCTATTTTCAATCAAATACGGCTCGATTGTGTTTGTGACGTCATTGTTATGTTTTTTTTATTGATATAAATATTCTTATTCTGATTGTGTGTTTTTGTTTTTTTTTTTTTATATTATTTGTGTTATTGTGTGCGTATTCTGTTGAGTTTTTTTTTTTTTTTAACTTTTTCTTATAATTAATAATTAATTCTAGCTTTTATCATTAATGATAATTCTTATTTTTTTTTCATCTACATAATCGAATACAATCTTGAAATGTGTTTACAACTCAATGTTTTTATATATACAGATATCAAATATTATAAATCATTAGACTAGAAAAGTTTTTTATTTTTGTTCTATTAAATAAAATAAATATATATTAGTTAAAATTATATATACATTATATATTTTTTTTTTTATTTTTATTTTATCGTATTTTTTATTATATATACTATATGTTATTTTTTTTTTTATCTCTATATTATCTTATTTATTACTTTAAATTTCTTTTATATCCTCAAAATACAAATTATATTTATTTAATTTATATATTATTTTCTATATTATTTTTTTTTATATTACTATATTATTTTAATTATTTATTATTTATTTTCGTTTTGTTTTTATATATAATCTCATATATTTTTATTGTTCATACTTATCTATGGTGTTATTAGCCTCTAATTAATAGCTAGATTATCTGAATTTTGTTAGTTACTAATTATATGTTAGTATGATAACGTGTGTGAATGTGGCGCACTGGAAGCGTGTTAGCGTTAGTATACCTTAACTAAACTTAAATAATTATTAGTTTTTTTGCTTAGAAATGGTCTCTAGTATCCAATGTGTTGAGTTTGTTTTAATATATTAGGTTGATTAACTATTTTATTAAAAATAAAACAGGTGAATAAAAAGCAATTGCTGTGTGGTCTCAAATATGAATATATAAATATTAATATAAGAGAATTTAGAGTGATCAAAAAAAGTCAGAAGAAAAAGGAGTTTCCCTCATATTCCGGCTGCGTGCATTCTAGATGGTTCTATTTGAAACTATTGCATGTTCGAGTGCTGTAGAAATTATGTCTTATTGCATCAGTCTAAACGTGTTTCCGATAAGTATAGAGTCGCTGTAGGTTGTCTATTTTCTTTTTAATTTCTATTTGATATTCTGTTTTTTTTTACTATATCAGTTTTTCTAGGTCACTGTAGTTGGGTGTTATTAATTAATGGGCTATAATCTGGTGAGATCGTTAATTATGACGTATAATCTAAGTTGTTACTGAATTTTTTTTTAAGGAATAAGTTATCAGTGTTTGGAGAAGAAATTAGCAATTAAGTCCACCCACTCTTTCTTTCTCCCCTGAAATATTTCTCTAATCCTAGAACCTCTAAGTAAATATTTCGTGGTTTATCTCCTGCCGGAATAGTCGGTGGCGCGGTATCATCTGTTCCGCTTTAATTTATACTATATTATTATAATTTATCTACTAATATATATATATTTTTTTATACTTATATATATATATATATATATTTTATTTAGATTGGGTTTTGTAGCTCTAAAATTTCTTCTCAGTATAGGTATTCTTTTTGGTATTTTTCCAGATATATAAAGTTGTTATATAAATTTAGTATTTTTTTTATGTCGTTTGTAGTTTTATTATATATATACTTAGGTTTTGTATTGTTTGGTGATTGTCTTTTGTATATAGTATTGTAGCTGTTTTTTTGAGTGAGTAGTAGGTGATATTTTGAGTTGTGAGTTATATATATTTTAGTACTATATTTTATTTATTTATGTATTTATATTAGCTATATATATATTATTATTATATATATATTATTTATTATAATATTTATAATATATATATATACTTCTTGTTAATACCTATAGTTAATTAAGTTATATTATAGTTATTAATAGCGCTTAGGGGGTTATTTATATTATGCTATAGTGTATTACTTGTTATTATATTTCGTTTAGTTTGTCTATTATTATATTTTACTATAGTAATTCTTTTAGTTTTTTTTTTTAGGTTTTGCTGAAGATTTATATTCTAATTATATTATTATTATAGTATATTATATATTATTATGAATTATATTTATGCTTCAACAATTTTATATATTTCTGTAAATCTTCTTAGAGCTTTCGTAGCGACAACCTTGATAAAAAGATTTTTTTTATTTATATATGATGCTTTGGTTGGCTAACTAGTTACTTAGTTTAATATATTAATATATTATTCATCGTGGTACTATAGTGAGGATTTATATATTTTAGTGTATGTTTATTATTATTATTCTTTGTAGTGTTATTAATTCTTGAGGTGTATTAATTTATTTGCTTTTTTATTGTAGTTTTTATTAGTTATTTAATAAGTGTTTTATATGTATTATTATATATCAATTGTGTGTTTTTTTTTATATATAGAGGTGTTAGTCGGAGTATAACTTATTGTTTTTAGTTATTTATTTTATTATTTTTATTATTTTTGTTTTATTTTATGAGTGTTTGCTTTGGGGTATTAGGTTTGTTGAGATGGTTTATGTATATTTATATTTATATAACTATATATATAATTTGTTTTTTTATTTGTATATTTTATTGTGTGAGTGGGTATATATGTGGCTTCAGATAGATAGCTTATTTATGTGTTGGTAATATTAGTTTACGTGGAATAATTTATGTTATTTATTATATTATAAGGGTAACTTTTAAAAATTAGTCAGTCATATCTTATTATATGAATTTTTTTATATTTATTAGGTTATATTACAATTTTATATGTTTTATATTTTATTTATTTTTTTATTATGATTTTTATAGTATTATTGTTTATATATATTCTTTAATTATATAAATAAATTTATATATAGTATATATTTTCATCTACTTCATTTTGTTATATTTCTCATTATAATCTATTTCAAATTAATTATTAGTGAATATAGGTTGTTATTTTATTATATTTTATTTTGTTGATATTCTTTATTTTTTTTATTTTAATATATTATTATTTATTTTTTTTTTTATGTATCTTGTCAATTTAAAATCGAAATATTTAGTATTTATTTTAAGGTGTTTATACTTATTTTTGTGGTAATTTATGTACATTTGTCTTTTAGGTATATTCATGCTAGGTATAGGAGTAGTGTTATTTAGTCTAACGTTTCTTGGTTTAGTGGATGTTTCTATTATTTGATAGCTTTCTGATTATTTATTATATTATTATATCTTTTTTTTTATTGTTTTTTTCTTATATATATATATATTATAAGTATTTTATTTATTATTTTTTTATATTATATTATATTATATTATGTATAGTAATTGCAATTTGATAGTGGTTATATTATATATATCATTTTATATATTTAGGGGGCGTTTAGGCGAGTTTTGCGTGCAAGAAGAAAGTGAGATAGTAGGTATATATATATAGTGAGTTTTTGTTAGCTAATATAAGAGTATATTACTTTATATTTTTCTATATTCTTGTCATTTGATTGGTTGGTTGGTTGGTATTTTTTTTTGTGATGAATATTTATTAGGTTTATTTTTTTAAGCTGTCTAAGGCTTCTTGTAATTAAATTGGCTCTTCTGACTATTTCTACGTTATAAATGGTATGTATTATTACCTTATTACTAGGGGTATCTAATAATTTTTTTATTATATATTTATTATTATATATTATATTTATTATTAATTATTTTATCTTTATATTTTATATATATATATATTTGGTAGGTATTATTATATAATTTTTAATATATATATATCTAACTGTTTAATTTTGACTTTAGTTCTGGCAGTTTGTATGACTTAGTAAATTTAGGGCTTCCTGTCCTGAGTGCCGTACTATAACTTATATGTGCGTGCTTATTGCTCTGATTTCTAACATCATATTATAATCTACATATGAGTATAGTATGATTTTGTTTTTTTTTTATTTTGTATATATGTGGTTTATTTTATTATATATATATATATTGAGTATTAGATTATCTATAGTTATTTATAAAGGATATAGGTATGATACCGGCTTAGTCTTAGCTATTCTAAACTATAGGTCGTTACGTAGTGGCTTTATTTTATATATATGGTTTTGTGCATTTTTATAGTGTTTTTTTGGTAATATGTTCGTTTATATTTTTTATATTTCATTTTTCTTCATATAATAGTTTATTTATATATTCATTATATTATTATCTACTATTTTTGTACCAAGTTTGGAGTTACAGTAGTATTTACACGAGGAATATTTGAAGTTGAGCTGACAACGTTAACTTGTTGATTATTAGCGTCATATTAAAGATATGTGATGTAGTGAATCACATATGAGCAGTGGGATTTGTTTATATTATAATATATATAGTTTTCTTTTAGTGTTGTAGTATTGTAGCATTATGGCAATTGATGACGGTGTGATAGGGTATCTGTGCGGTTGGCGTAATTTAATTATTATGTGAGTATGTGTAGGGATAGGAGTATGGTTCAGTCAGGTGTATATGAGGGTTAAAGGTGTCAGGGTATATCTAGTTTGGTGTATTGGTACCATTATGTTCTTCTTAGTAGGTTAGTGAGTTTTTGACGTCAGTTAATTGGTATGAGACTTTATATATTGTTTGTGATATATATATAGTATGATAGTCATAGGTATTCTAATTCGTCTTGGTGTAGAGTTGACTGAGTGAGCAGTGGTTGTGAGAGTACTCCTGCGTGGTTATCGTAGTTTTTTCAGGCCATGCTGGGATGTGCGATCCTGACCTCCTAGCGAGGAATGAGGCGTGCAACGGTGTTTGTACGCACTGATCGGTGTCCACGACGCCAGACATAGAAGAACGAATTCCACATAGTATTCATGAATCTGGTGTTTACTGTCGCTATATAGGCAGAGTTCGAAGTGTGAAGCGTTACTTGGGGCACGTATTTGGCCGTCTCGCACTCGCGTGCACGTCCAGTCGTAGACAGCCAAACAGGGTACCGTGGGGGCGCATGAATTGGAGATGTGTAGATATATACCCGAAGATCTGCGGGGGAATGCATTGTTGGTAGCAAAAGAACAAGTGGCAGGAATAACCTTTTTTTAGGTCGTGGCTTGCATACGGATTCAATACGGGTTTTAGTAATGTTCTGACTTGAACGAGGATGTTAGTAGACTATTCTCTGGGTTCCTTTTTTCTTTGGTCTTCGTACCGTGGCGTATATGTGTGTCAATACATCTTGCCACGCTCTATCTGCTCGAAGGTTCTCAAGGTATCGATCCCAGCAGTGTTTGTTTGATATTAATACATGGCAGGGTGGGTATTTGCTAGCTAGAATACAGTTTAGAGGTTTGATTGCAGGATATTGCGATTTATTTGTCTTGTATTATGATATGAGGTATATAAAATGGTAGAAATCAGGGTATATATTTGATGTTTATAATTTTAAGGGTTAGTTGGAGTATTATAGGGTTAGTAGTAGTATTTATATTTGATAGTTATTATATAATTTACTGTTTTGTATATGTGTAGTATCGGCTATTTATTGTTTTATATCTAGTTTTATTTATGTTTATATTGCTTATTTTGGTCAAGTTGATAGTCTATTATTATAGAGAGTAGTATATCGTATTTAGTTAGGTTGGGTGGATTTGTGATTATATAGTGATAGCTATTATATTATTAGTTTTTGTAGTATGGTTGGTATATGAGATTATTGAGGTTAGTATTATCTATTGCGTCTATTGTGGTCGCGGAGCTTTATATAGTTGTCCATATTTCTTCACTCTAAGACTCCATTACGAATTGGAGCTGAGTTTGTAACATTGCGTTGTGGGGTGGTTGCCGGTTCTTGCGGTTGTTGCTTATTTTAGTGTTGTTGTTTAAACTACACCTTTTCTTTTTCCGATAGGTGTTATTGGTGGTGAAGAGTGTAATATGCGCATATTCTTTATCTGAATCTTGCCACGAACATTAGCAGTAACTGCTATTTTTCTTGTCATGTTCAAAGTGTTTATGGCGCGTGCGGAATTGGAAGGCTATTTGGCTCTTACAGAATAAAGGTATGATCTTTTGGTCTATGTAGATATGGATTCTGTAGAGAAGCTATGTGGGTATTAATGTTCGTGATGACCTGTCGTCTGGATATGTTTTTTTAGTATTTTAATTTCGTTTCGAGAGTGGATGACCTTTATTGTTTTTTGAGCGTTTGTGAATGAGTGCGGATATGTCTTATTGCAGTATCTTTGTTTGTGAATAGCGGGTTCCTTTTTGGTTGTACATTTTTAATAGATTGTGAGTTAATGAGCGTTGCGGTTGTTGTTTAGACCAGGAGGGCTGCAGTGCGGGACTTCGGGATTCCATGAGGAGCTGACACTGTATATTTCACATGAAGTGATATGGGCCACGAGGTGTTGGATTGCCTGCCTGTCCGGTCTGGGTGAGGGCCCTATTGAGACTGCGATAGAGTGTTAGGTGGTCCAGAGGTATTTTGTGAGCGGAGGTATTGAGTGTGTGCGGGGGGAGTGATAGTATGAGTTTTAGTGAGTGAGCTTGTTATTTTCTAGGCGTGGATAGGATTTTTTGGAGTGGTGGAGAGGTGGATAGGTAATAGTAAGGATTATGATGTAGTGGGTTTCAATGGAGTTAACTTTGATACATTTTTTTGCTAGTTTATTGAAAGTTTATATATATTATATCTATTTCTTACTTAGTTCTATATTGTAGTAGGGGTATGTAGTTGATGTTTTATTTGATTGTGGCGTATTCTTGAGGTTAGGTTTATACTGAGTTGTAATGTAGCGTTATAGTATATAGTGCGCTAGGGGTCTATAGGGGTGATTATCTACTTACTTGGGGTGAGTATGTTTAGTTCGAGTGAGCTATTTACTCTATTTACGTAGGTGAGGTGCATGGAGTAGTACAGTTGTTATGTAGTTATTGAGGTTTTTTTATACTCATAATTATTGATTGTTTTTTTACGATGTTTGTCGTACCGTGAGTTAAGTTGAGTTGAGTAGTTTGTTTGGGTTATTTATTTAGTGAGTCGCGTTTAGGCTTAGGCTATCCTTGATCTGGCTAAGAGCGTTTCTTATGCTAGGGCTGGAGTGTGTCTTACTTTCGGTTATATTTTTTGGTTCTGCTTAGCATTTTATACTATGTATGTTGTAGATATATTGATTATTAGGATGAGCGGGTTAGTGTGTATATATATATACTATATGTATGGTGATAGGTTATTTACATTAGGGACTGTTGAGTATTATTATGTGAGGTATTGCAGTATTTTTGTGAGCGTTTTAGTCGTTTATTATAGTATAGGTAGCGCTGTACAATAGGGAATATTCGTAGGTTTAGAGTAGTGGAGTATTGATTCGCTACTGTTGCGTATGGATAGAGACCGGGCGCGTTTAGTTTATTGTTTAGAGCCTAGGGGGGATAGTATTTAGTACTTTTAATATAGGTTGTTGCACCATGTTTCTTATTGAGTAATATTTGGTGTAATTAGGCCTCCTATATTGTTTTGCTGTGAGATTTGATGTTATGCGGTGTTGGCCTGATTTATGCTCGCGTATTGGTTAGAATCCGGTTAGAAGAGCTGAGTGGATGCGGTCTTGAGTTTTTGAGTCTGGCGGGAGTGTTATGATTTTGGGTTATGGTTCCTGAGATGTTCTGATTCGCGATTATTAGTGAGCTTTGTGATTAGTTACTTTTTGAAGTGAGTTTACTTTAGGGGTGAATTATATGTGGTGTTTATATAGTATAGTAATGTGTGGGTTGGTATCATTATATATATATATATATATATATATTAATATATATATACTATATATATAGGGAGTTAGTTTCGTAGCTATGTAGTATGTATTAGGTTGATAATATGACGATTAGTAGAGTTAGTCGGTTGGCTGTCTAGTAGCGTGAGAGTCGTATTTGTAGGTATTTTATTGTATATTTTTGTGATTTGTATGTTATATAGTTATGATGGTGTGTCTATATAGTGATTGCTAGTTTGAGTCAGTATTACTACTTTAGACTTACTTATGTGATTTTAGTTCACTTTATATAGTATTATAGGTTTGTTATATTATCCTTAGTATATCATTATTATAGTTAGATTTATTTGTGAGTATCTATAAGTGCGTTAATTAGGACGTATAAAGGCTATTTAGCTTGTTGTGAGTTATATTGTTATTTATGTAGATTTAGGGGTGGTTAGTTTAATGTGCGTAATTTAGTTGTATATATAATT
>JABUQX010046354.1:0-7500 GCA_015478945.1 Trachelipus rathkii
AAGTCGGAGTCAGGTTAATTTTTTTTTGAATGAGGGTGGCAGTCGTGCAGTCGGAGTTCGGGTCGGAGTCAAAGTCCGGAATTTTCAAAAAGGTGAGTTGGAGGTCGGAGTCGTAATTTTCAAAAGGGTTTTGGAGGTCGGAGTCGGAGTCGGAGTCGGTAATTTTCAAGAGGTCGGAGTCGGAGTCGGAAAGTCGGATGTCCGGTAAGTTTTTGAAAATTCCTGTGTAAATAGAGTCGGAGTCGAAAATTTTTGAGTCCGACTCCACAACACGGTCTGCACTAAGGACACCTTTGATTAGATTTAAAATTTTCTTTGTATTAGGATTCAATATTGAAAGTGGGGAACCAATTAGTTTTCATCATTTTTCAAATATATTTTGGAATCATTACCGGCGCCTTTGAGTTGTATTTTATTCTTTGCCTTATGGTAAGCTTTATTTATGACATAATCAGAGTAGAGCCAATGGATCTGAGGTTTCAAATAAATTTAAAGCTGGCCATCAAGGGAAATAGGGCTGTATAATTTCATGGCCCTTAAATATTGTTCTGTAATGATACCTAATTTTGTGTGGTATGAATGAATGGAATACCAATATATATATATATATATATATATATATATATATATATATATATATATATATATATATATATAAATATATATATATATATTATATATCATAATATATATATATATATAATTATATATATTATATATATATATATATAATATTATATTTCGATATACAGAAAAACGGGACGAGAGTTATTACTGTATATTAGCATATCCAAGAATGGCAATTTATTGTTCACAGTCTTCTATAAAGTCTACTTTGTTGAAGGAACCTTAGTTTATAATGTTATCAAGTATATTATGAGGATCAATATGTGTCTGAATGATACAAAAATGTCGTCAATGCAAAGCCACCATTTTATGTTTGGGAAACCGTTTTCAGAAAATATATATATTTCTTCGAAATGTTACATAAATACTCGGATATTTCTAAAAATCGGAGAAAGAGGTGATCCCATACTTAAACCAAATTTTGGTTTATAAAAATTATTATTAAATTGAAAATACTAACCTTCCATGCGTTTTTTTTAATGTTCCAAGTTTTTTTAATGTTAGCAGAAGAAATGGAAAAACTGATCTCTCTAACACTGGATTTTTTAGAGCAGGATTTTTTAGAACATTGTTACTCAACCGGGGGGTCGCGACCCCCAAGGGAAGCGCCAGCGGATATACGGGGGGTCAGTGGTGGGTCACAAAAAAAATTATAAATATTTAATGTACAAAAAACAGCTTTTTTTTAATGAATTATAATCAAATGTTACATAGTTGTTATTTATAAAAGGTTAATACTTAATAATATACTTAACGCATCCAAAAGCATCTTTGAAATATACTATATATATATATATATATAATATATATATATATATTAATATATTTATATATATTATATATATATTATATATATATAATATATATATATATATATTATATATATATATATATATGCGGGAATTAGGGTCGCGAGAGCTGTTTACTAACTTTTATGCGGTTTGGGCGGGGTCGCGAGGCTTAAAAGGTTGAGAAACGCTGGGTTAGAGAAATCAGTTAGAAATTTAATCTTTTATACTAAAATCTTAAGTCCTAATGGTTAATATCATTAAATATTAACAGTTTCAGTAATCAATAATAGTACTATCTCTTCCTTTTAATTCTGAACTTTCATGTACAGCAAATGCAGCTGACGCAAAAATCTGATAAAATACAAAGGCAATTTTAATGACGTTCTCCTTTAATCCAACTAACTTCCAGCAATCTTCTGTTGTTGTCAAAGGGGTTGAACAAAACCCTGTAGTTTTCATCAAAAACCAACCCAGCTGAGAAATTTGGGTTATAGCAAAATAATTTTTTTTTTTTTTTTTAGAGTTTGATGTAGAACAAAACCCATTTGGAGTCATTCAATTAATACATCTGAGCTGATTTCTACTTAATAACCTCCCTTCTACTAATATCAACTGATGTGTGTGTACAAGCTTCAAATATAATAATAACTCCCTGTCCACAAATTAACAACCAATTTAACAGATTCAAAATACAATGGTACACCAAATAATTATAATAAATTTAATAATATATATATATATATATATATATATATATATATAATATAATATATTATATAATATATATAATATAGTATATATATAATATAAATATATATAATATTATAAATATTATATATTATAATATATATTATATATATATATGCCTAACATATGCATCCTCTTGCAATTTTCAATTATGATTGATATTACAATCTTGAAAAAATATTAATTATTAATTTTAAAATCAAAATAATTATAAAATCTTCAAATGCCATAAATTTTGTCTAAAGTCTTAATAATATGAAAAATCAGTAAAAATTTATTTACAATTGCTGAAGTTGGAAAGAATTCAAGAACAATAACTTTATGAGGCTATCCAGAATTAATACCTAGTTACAATACATTTAGACTAAAGGACAACACCTGCCTTCCTTCATATTTATTCAAGGGCATCATAGTTTTCGTGACAATATACCCAAATTGGTGGAAATTAGTAGATCTGAAGGAGAAAAACTCAACAATGTTCTCTTTGCCAGATGCATTGCTGTCCAGGAAGTTCAGAATCAATAGGAAGATTCCACTCAACCTTTGACATATTTTGGAGAAAAATGAGAAAAAATAGATTGGGAAGAGAAAAGGCACTTACAGGTATTTATGATCAGGTGATGATGATGATACTGATTACGGATAATATTAATATATAATGGTATCAGCTATTAGGTTGAAGATTTTAGCATTTATATTAATTTTAAAAGACTAAATCAGAATTTTTAAAGACAAAATTATGAAATTCCAAATCTCTATTTTATTATCTTCATAATAATGGTACAGAAACAGTTATAGTTAGCATGGTCTTAGATTTACATTGATTTAGAATGGTTCATGAGTCAAAATTAAAAGTTATAGACCCCACCAAAAACCAAACATAAGTTTTTGATGGATTTTAGCTCTGGGTTTTGACTGGGTTTCCGGGTACCAAACATGGTTGTTATGCTAATTGTACTGTCCTTGAATAGATAGATAGATATGAAGAGAAACAGGAGATATCTTTAAGTATATATATGTGTTGTAAG
This sequence comes from Trachelipus rathkii, assembly GCA_015478945.1. Lineage (NCBI taxonomy): Eukaryota > Metazoa > Arthropoda > Malacostraca > Isopoda > Trachelipodidae > Trachelipus > Trachelipus rathkii. The sequence continues at coordinate 3,194 of JABUQX010046354.1, forward strand.
CAGACATTTGTTCTGGGTAAACATCATTAAGACATTCTTCTTCTTCTTTCTTCATCTTAGATTTTTTTCCAATTTTCTTCCTAAGCAAAATTATCATAGATAAATAAAAACATTGATTTTGTCAGATTGTTCAAACTTAGACATAAAATCATAGCATTTGACATTTAAATATTATTTTTTTTATTTAAAATTAATAGGTGATATTCTTATTTTAAAATATCTACCTCCTGATTGATACTTTGCCATCTTGAACTTTGAAGCTCATATATACTTTTATCTTTATTATTTAAAATATCTTATTAAAATAATAACAAATCCTAAATCTAATGTATAAATTTGTATAAATAGAAAAATTCGCATTGTTTGAAGGAGATTATTTTTATAAAATAAAATATATTAATTGGCAATTTAATTTTAAAGAGCCCTTTGCGGGTTTTTCGTAATTGTGAAGCTAAGCGTAGTATAAAAACAATTTTTTTTCTAACGATAATCGGTTTCGAGATAGACTTACAATGCAACGTTGCCACATAATATATATATATATTTTTTTTTTTACATTTTCTTTTAGGTTACGATTCAGTTTAGGACCCAATAAGTTCAGGTTATGATGAGTTTTGTTATGTATACACAGTAAATCCGTGTCTACTTAACAAATCTTATCATAGCTTTAACGAGTTTTCGGACCTAAACGGAAAGCGTTAGGTATGAAAACACTAGCTGCATTTCCAGAAGCCCGACTGCAGCCTGGGTGGGCACACAGGCGCACATGCATCGTTTTAAGAGCCCGTTTGCGCACTTCTACGTCACGTAAACGTCACAGTCAGGCACTCGATGGTTAAATCCTCCGAATCTGGGATTAAATAAACGTTCAAGGGCGCTGCGCGGAAGAAATACTTTGTTTACAAACAAAATCTTTTACCAAAACATGTGTCGGAAGATGGCTTGCAAAAATTTTAAAACATTTTATTAAATTTTTATTTAGGTACTATTTATCGTATCATTTCATTAAAATAGATACAATATAAGTATAAGAGTATTGTTACAATTGTCAGCCTGAATTCCGACGGACCGGAACGCGCGCTCGGCCCGTTTCCCAGGTACTCAAAATTTCCTGTTCTCTGATTGGTTGGTTAATGTAATTTTTTCCAATTCGAAGCGTTTCCGAGTCGATTTTGCACACGGGCTGCACTCGGGCTTCTAGAAACGCAGCCACTGTTTTTGTCATCATGCATGGGTAGGAAAAAATATTTTTCAAAATACGATTATTCGGAAAAAAAATCGATTTATTCGTGTCATTTACCACGCTTAGCTCCACACAATTACCGGTTTTTTATTTCTGTTTTTTTTTTTTTTTTTTTTTGCTTGGCAGCGTGAGCCATGTGGGAAGGGTTCTGGTTATCATATTGAAATGTGCCTCACACAATTAATTGACTTTAGTTGGACGTAAGCTATTAACTAAAAAGCAACTTCAATGTTATTATTTTAATAACTTTGAAATGGTTTTTGTTCTAACATTCATCGTTCAAGAATATTTTTGCAAAACCCTACAATTAAAACCCAGTTGGGTTAGTTTTTGATGAAAACCCCGGGTTTTTTCAACCCTGATATATATTTTATATATAATATATATTATAATAAAATATAGATATATATATATGATATATATATTATATTATTATATATGATATATATATATATATAATATATACTATATATATATTATATATATATATATTATATATATATTCATATAATATATAGTATTAATATATAAATATGGCCAAACTAAAGAAGTTACCCGCTAATATCTCGAAAAACTTAAGATAGGTACAAAGAAAACCTTTATAACTAAATGGAATCAGCGTATGAAATTATGGAAATGAAAAAAAAAATTTCCTTTTTTTTAATATTTTTTTTTATATCTCCAAAACTACGATAGGTAGAGAGGAAAACTAATAACATATATGGAATCAGCGTATGTAATTTTTTTTTGAGGGGGCTCGAGCCGATGGTTGGACAGAGGGGGGACGAATCCATTTTACCCCGTATGGGGAGGGGCGGAGGGACCCCCGCAACACCCAAATAAACCAAAGAGCGGGGATTCCGGAGACCCTCCCGAAGGGGGGGAAATTAGTCCTTACCCCCGGTCAGTCTCCCCCAGGTAGAGGCCGAGAGACCCCTCGACTTCTATTTGCATTTTTGGATTTGATGATATTTTGAATTTATAAAACAAGCATTTATTTTTCTTATCATACAGTGGATTTCATACTTCATAATTGAAATGAACATCAGCCATTAAAATTTTCCAAAGAACTCGTGAAAATTATATACTTCATATTTGTAAAAATTGGTATTCATATCTCACTTTCTTTTATTTATTTCCTCTGATTTTTAGCCAAATGATTATGGTTATCAGATACAGTTTCTCTTGTACCTATCTTAGTTTTCGAGATATCATGCCGGTAACTTACTTTCAGTTCACTATTATATATATATATTATATATAATAAATATATATATATATATAATTATATATATATATATATATATATATATATATATATATATATATATATATATATATATATAGTTCTAAAATCTATCATCATTATATATATATATTTATACATACTATATATATAATTCGACGCCATCGAGGAGAGGTGGTAAAACCAGAAGGGAAAGGAAGGAGAGAAGCACCAGATAGGGATTCAGCGTAAAAAAAAAAGAACAGCGTCTGAAAGGTTATTTGTGAGAGAAGACTGAAAATCAGAGAGAGAGAGAGAGATGAGAGAGAGAAAGAGAGAGAAGAGAGAGAGGAGAGAGGAGAGAGAGATGGAGAGAGAGAGAGGAGGAGCGAGAGAGAGAGAGAGAGAGAGAGAGAGAGAGCACGAGAGAGAGACGGAATCATCGAGAGACGGAGATGAGAGAGAGAGGCTGCTAACAATAGGTCTTTAAGAAGGGATAATTTTTCATGCTTTTCATAAACTGTACAAAAAAAAAGGGAATTGTTGTCAACGCTCCAGTCTGTCGATAAATCGATATTTTTTAGATAATCGATTTTTTTAACTATTTCCCTCAACATGGAGTGTTCTTTATAAAACCCAACAGACGTTACCACTTCCTGACGTGCCACGTATATTATTGCTCTAGACCCCAAACCACAGCGCTAGCTGTCTTCAGACACACTACGTGCACCATATATAAGGCCTCTCTCGCTTCTATTAATAGTAGAGACCGGCCCTAACATAAGGGACAGTCCTCTCGGATCAACTCCAAAAGCATATCTCCCGACTTGAGATTATATAACTAAGCACTAGGTCATGAGTATACATAATAAGTATCGTGACTCAAGCTATTAGTCTCATTACAAATCCTCGCTCCCCAAACATATATTATAATTATATATATAATAATATTAAATTATATAATTATTATATATATATATGTGAATTTCCATAATAAACAGATATATCTATAGATTTCAAGGAACTTTATTTAGTATTAAAATTTTAATTAAATATATGTTGAGCCAAAAAATTTATGTATTATATATATATCTCTCAGTTTGAAGTGTGGGCGAGTGCGAACAAATATTTAGCAGGTGCTCGATGTTATAATATATACCATAGACCCGCCGTATCACCGCGAGGTGCGCGAAGGTCCTCTCTGAGACAAAGGCGCGCGCCGCATACAGGCCATTCAACCAATCCTCGTCGTTCCTTTTCACAGGTTTCCGAGACGACCCAGAATCCTGCCATCTTTGCGGTTTACAACTATGGTATTCCTTTAGTTAACAAAAAAAATACATAGTGTAAAGGCTGGGAATTAAAATTTTATCTTTTTTAACTAAATGACACGCGCTACACTGTCCATCAACCTACATCAATCCACCTGACGGGAGATACTATGGTAAAACGCAAGATGAGAGAGTGCGGGGTCTCTTCGCCTCCCGGTGACGGACGGGCGGGACCTTCGTTCCCCCCTACTGTCCCCCGTCGGCTCGAGCCCCATAAATGGGTGAAAATACAAATAAAAAAAAACTTTTTCTAAATATTTTTCCGATGAAAAAATGAAACTGAATTACATGTTTCTGGATATGAGCAAACTTTTTTTTCTCACTATTTTATTGAAAACTTTTATGAATGATGTCTTTTGATGTCTTTACAATTAAATTTTTCTTTGTCTATTTACTTGCAATTCACACACACACAAACACACACACACACACACACCTACACACACACACACACACACACACACACACACCATACAAACAAGATTTCAAACTTCCTTTGTCCTGTATG
>JABUQX010046354.1:12500-19818 GCA_015478945.1 Trachelipus rathkii
CTTATATGGTGTCCCAGCCATTGCCTGCAACTTAAACCAGGTCAAATTTTAATAGACTTAATTCTCGATGACCCACATTAACATACCTACTAAATATTACTCCCGAAACGACGTTCATCCTGGCCTCAAAATCTTGGGTGCTAATCGCAAGTCCTTTTACGTGTCCACACCTCCCTAATCCTGTCGAAGCTGGACTATGGCTGTGGTGAAAATGTCCGGCGCACCACCCTACTAGCACCTTTTAGATCCCATTCAAAACGAGGGGATCCGCTTCTCCACTGGAGCCCTTCCGAATTCGAATCACCCCCTGGGTGAGTCTTTAAGTTGAATTCATCTGATGCGCACTCCCTTCTTCGAAGGGAATACATCACTACAACAATTATTTTCGCTTTTCAAACTCCCATACCAGGCTGCAATAGACAACGATTCCGGGTGATACTTCAGAATCCTAATTACTGGCATTTCCACCGACCGCTATAGCGCCCTGATCTTTCCTTTTCGCTTCTGTTCGAACTTGATTTCGATCTATATCTTATTGACGAAGGCATGCCACCTTGCGCTATTTCTCCCTGCACCCACCATTTGCTTGGATCTCACCTCTCTCTCCAAATTTAGCCACCCTGCCGCCTTGTTAAAGGCATCATTCCTGTCTCATTCGCTGTTCACGGTGAACTTTACTCGTGTCTCCTCGCCCAACCCTACCCCTCAATTTTACTGCAAATTAATGGATATGATGATGTTTGGCTGATTACCCTTTTACGAATTATATTCCTCAACCCATTTATCTAACTTCAGATCTGTTATTCAATTCGCTCAGCGTTCTCCAGGAGCTTAAAAGCACTTTTTCTAAAAACACAATGGTATCAGCTGTACAACAACTTCGGCAGCTCCACTCCCTAAGAAACAAATCATACTATGTTGGACCCCTCTCATATAGGGGTAACTGGCAATGAAATCGCCGACAGAGTGGTGAATGTGCTGGGAATCGACCGACTGGGAGACCGAAGAAATAGTGGCGCACTGCAGTCCATTAAAGAATGCCTGAGAAAGAAATGTGAAGTTTGGCAGAGGCGGAAAAGAAAGTGCATAATAGGAGTGAATGGTGGAGTTTTGTGAGGGGGGTAAGGTTGTGGCCCACCTAGGCCAAGGGATGAACCCTACACTGGCGAGATGCCATAGTGAGGGTCCGACGAGATCCCGTGAAGCTCTAGGGTGAATTTTCTGACTGTGACGAGTTCTCACTAAAAGTGTAAAGGGGGAAGGGGGCGGTAAGGCTGGGCTTTCTTTTCGACTTGCGTCATATTCTTCTACTACTTTTCGGTTTCCGGTGTATATTACGCACCTTACCCCCGGTGGTGGAGTATATATATATATATTATTATATATATATTATATATACTATATAGTAATATATATATATAATTATATAGTACTATATATATGTATATAGTAAATATATATATTTATATATATATATATGTTTATAATCTATATATGAGGCGTATAAACCCTCGTGCGCAGGAAGGTTGTAGGTTCGCCAACTCTCATACGAGTTAATGTACGGCTGGGTTCAAAATACTCCGGTAGCATAGTTGGAGTTTTAGTTCTACCTGGGGCACGAATTAAAAGGAACTCGAATGCGAAACACAACGTTGTGGCGGCTCGTTTTCCGGATAGCCCGGCTAAGTTGAATTTCCTGTTGGTCCCCCGTGTTACGCTTTTGGTAACGGGTAAAAGGCAAGTAAAAGAGTAGTTTTTCTTTATAATATATTAATAATATATATAATAATATATAATATATTACATATAATATATATGTATTATATATATATATATATATAAATATATATATATAATATTATTATATATATATATACGTTTTTTTTTGAGTTAGTGTACAGGACCCACCAAGGCTCACAATTGAAGCGGTCGCACACTGGGCTGAAAATCAGCACCATTGGGAGGCCCTGTCCATATATATGTTTCAAATGGCAAAGAAAGATTTGATTGGTGAAATGAATATTCATTCAGTCACAAAATAAAGTGAAAAACTAAATAAAATTTTATCCTTGCATTTGTTAACTTGCTTAAGATTACATAACAAACGCAAATGCTTAAGAATATTTCACTTCTTGAAGATACAAGAAATAGAGTTACTGCTACTAGAAGTGGGAAGATTCGATAAGATATTGGCTACATCTTTAGAGGTGTTTATGGACCGTAAAAGTAGGTCAAATAACGACAGCGAATTGGGTCTAGATGGGAACAATCATGGATATGATACGATTGGTGGTGGCGAACGCGCAAAATTTGCAAATGGAAGGGGGGTTCCGTACCATATAGTGACTGTGAGTGATGTCTATGTGGCCAATTACGGAGGGCGTGCAAGGATCCCCTCATAGCGACCTTTCGTCTGTGCGAGGATCAGAACCAGTCACCGATCTGTGTCGGCTTTTATTATCTAGTTTCCTCCCGCGCCGACACTCGTCCAGTCAACTCTTGCCAGCAAGATCGAGAAGCACCCGGCGGAGAGCAGGATTAAGTAATCAGTCTTGATGGGAAGCTCGGCTTGTCGATGGCGATCTTCTTGGAATGACCTGGAAGCAATCCGAGAAGAGGATGGCGGCCGATTTTGGCCTCTCTGTCAGCGATTTCATTGCCAGTGTCCCCTACCTGAATGAGAGGGGTCCAACAAAAATAATTTGTTTCTTACGGTAGTGGAGAAGTCGAAGAAATTGTTGTACAGCTGATACCATTGCGTTTTTCGAATAAGGGGTTTAAGCGCTTGAGCGCGCTAAAGACGAATTCGAATAAACGACATTCGTGATCTTGGTTAATGATAGATTCGAGAAATATAGTTATAGCCGCTAACTCTGCTGTAAAAATTGAGGCATAAGGGGGAGGGTATGGAGAGGTTGCGGTCAGAAAAGACAGCAGAAGCGCCCCACACTGTCCTATTTTAGAAGCGTCATAAACACCTGTTAGTAATTCACGTTGAACTGCGGGCGCCAGACCAGAAATGATCGCTTTGAAACAGGCAGCAGATGGCTAGATGGAGTAAGATGTCAGCCAAGCAAATGGTCAGGAGAGGGAAAACTAGCCAAGGTGTGTAGCCTTCGTTCAAGAGAAGGAGAAAGGCACTACCTTGAAAAGGGATGTTGAGCATGAAATTAAAGATGGGTTATGAACCGTTTTACCAAATGGCCGATAATTAGGATTCTGAGGCCCTCTGCAGAATCGGTGTGAGATGCAGACGTTATTGGTTTGGAAAACGAAGATAACTTGTAGCACACTGATGTTAGTTCTTATACGATAGAGAGAGTGCATACAGACATGGATTCACTTCAAGGCTCACCTGGGGGGGACGTCGAAAAAGCTCCAGTGAGATCGGATCGCTTCGTTTTGATGGGATCTAATTCAGGGTAGCAGCGCTCTGTGCGAGGCCTGACCTATATTGCATCAAGCATAATTCCAGTTCGATCTGGATTAGGGCCACCGTAAAGACGTAAAGGCATCTTCGATCCCAACCCCAAAGTTTGTGATGGCGAGATGACGTAACAGGTCAATGGTGCGATGACAAGTGTTTTGGCTGTTATATGCGGTGCATAATGTTAAAGTGGTCATCAGGATCGAGCCAAGAATTGACCTGGTGAAGTACACGAATGGGGCCGAACCATATAACCGTTAGGGTCGTCTGGAAGAAGTGGCCACAGGTTCTTCGATTCCCTTTGTTCTTAAAAAAACACTTGCTGAGTGTTTTGGTGTGAGAAAATATGGAAGCAAAATGGGAGATAGCCCTGTGAATATTTTCAATAGCTGTTGAATGTTCCCGTTCGAGAAATGGGCAGCCTGGCGACCGCGGCTATGGTATAACGCTAAGTCATCGACATATAGGGAAAAAAATTGGCAGTCGCTGGAATAGAGGTACCAATATCATTGAATCCATTAAATCCGAGAGCAATTAGTAGTACACTTAAAACACTACCCTGCGTAACGCCTTCATCCAGAGTAAAGTGGGGTGACAGAATAGAAGAGCACCGAGCCTGGATAGATCTGTGTGATAAAAGGAATTTGATAAAAAGAGGGAGTTGTCCGCGGAAACCCCAGCTCCGAATGGAGTTTAAAGGAGATCCCATTTAAGGATAGAAGCAAACATGCAGGCTATATATACTATAATATATATATAATATATATATATAGATATATATAATATTATATAATATTATACTATTCATATATATATATACTATATTATATACTACTAAGTTATTATGTATTATATATATATTACTATATTACATTTATTATATATATCTATTATATATTATATATATTATATATATATATAGAGTATACTATAAAAAAATATCTATATATTATATCATATTATATCTATTATATATATAATATATATATCATATATTATATAGTATATAATTAATAATATATATATATATATAATATAATCAGTAATATATATTTATAAATATATATATATATATATAATATATATATATATATTATATACTATATATTATATAATATATATATATGATAATATATATTATATATATATATATATATATATAATAGTGGGTTTGCTTTCCCACTACCACTTATCTCATAGCTGGGATTGCTTATGCATGCCCTCGGAGAGTGCCGTGATCGCCGTAAACGACCATTCTAATTTCGGGCGAATTTGAATCGTATGGGTACATGGCATGTCAGAGGAATAAATGTGAGAGGAAGAGGAGAGAGTGATGGATGTATTTAGGAAAGGCAAATTTGATTTGCTTGCCTAGTGAAACAAAGATAAAAGGGATCGTGGAATTTATTTGGTGTGTTTGCGAATTGTGTGTGTGGGCTGTGGAAATGAATGAGAGAGGAGAGAAGGGAGTTTTTGCAATTTTTGATGAGTGAACCTGATGGTACATAAAGCTATGGTAGACTTATGTGTGTGTGAGACTAGAATTCTATTGGTTATTTAAGTTTGATAAATTGTCAAGGTATTGATTTGAACGTCCAATGGTCATCTGAGGGAACGTTGAAGAAGTACGATTTTTTGGGATAAAATCTGAATGATGCTCTGGATGGGTGAGTAGGAGCTTCAGAATTGATAGTTTTGGCGAATCAAAACGCTTGGATAGGTGGAGTATATAGAAGGGATGGTATAACGTTGGTAGTTTTTGGGGTGGCGGCATTACCAATGTGGCGGAAACGCGGACTTTTGATTGCTGGGGTGGTTGGGATATGTGTGTGGGAATAACTTTCTAAACACAAGAGTAATCCATAAGTATACAGCAGTTTGTGTTAGGTAGAGATGGTATCTGAAGTGAAAAATATTGATTGATTTTTGTGTTTGTGAAGGGGGGAGATGTGTGAAGTATGCTGTTTGGGATGTTAACATCAGTGAGGGGTTTAGGAAGTCGGGATTATCGGATCATTATATTGTTCTATGTGTAAACTAAGTACTTAAAGTTAGTGGGGGCTTGGATGCAGAGGAAGGTGATACGAGAGGAAGAGGTAGAATTAAGAATGAGAATTAAGTGAACAGCAATAAGATAAGTATGGTAAACGAGCGCCTTCGCTAGTAATGGTTGCATGTGGAACGATTGATATCTGAAAATCCCTGGGGCAAAAGATGAAGGAAGCAAATTGATTAGTAAGTGCAAAGGAAGTGTTGTGGATGTCCTATGCACGGTAGGAATAAAGAAGTTTTAACAAGCGAATGTGAATGTAGAGGTGATGAAAGCTGTTAAATGTAAATAAAAGAAAGAGTGTGAATTACTCAAAAGCTAAATGATGAAGGTTCAAAAAAGAAAGACGCTTGGAATTAATATAAGGAGGAAAAACGAAATACTAAAAGGTCATACGTAGAGGAGGAAAAAACAGCTAACTTTACAGTTTGGAAGCGGGATAAATGGGAATACAGGGAATATGGAAGCTCTTCTGGAAGAAGGCGCAAAGCGTTAAGAATGAGAATAAGGGGGAATCTGCTTAGAATTGAATAGGCGATGGAGCTTTGTAAAGATGAAATGGATGATGAGGAAGTGTGGAAAGAACACTTCGAAAATCTGCACAAATATTTAACAGTAATTGCGGAGGTGTTATGAAATCGTGTGTGTTTGAGGTGCAAAAGCGAATAGATTTGGGGATTGAGGTAATAGTAAGGAGGAGTAATGGGTAAAGTTGTGAGAAGTTGAAGAATGGTAAATTCGCAGGTATATAGAAGAAATTACTGTGAAATGATCATAGAAGCGGCAGCGAGATGCGTGATTATTTGGATTGGAAAGTTGTGTCTAAGCGTTTATGAGGTATACGGTTCATATTGATGGGAGGAAAGCGGTAATAGTACTTGTATACAGGGTAAGTGGAGAAAAGCGGGAACCTGTTTGTGTGTGTCGCTGTGTATATGTATATATATATATATACTATATATATATCCTATATATATATATATATATATATATACCTATATATTATATTATATATTAACTTATATATATATAATATATACATAATATATAGATATATATAGTTACAATCCTGTGTTACAACTAATATATTAATATTAAAGTGATAAAGAAGCACTACTAGGAGGATTTGTGCATTCCTCCGGAGCCCCTAGCTGGGACTTTGTCACATATGTAATCTTAAAAGTCTTCTTCCTTTTCCCTCAATTATTCGCAATTAATATCATATGTTTCAATCCTTTTCCTCCAACACAGTTTCTATCTATTGTGGTAGGTGGGTTTGGATCACACTGCTCTTCCTTTTTTTTAATTCCTAGAAATGTTCATCAAATTCCGCCTCAAATTTAAAGGCTTCTACCACTCATTATGGGAAGCAAGGTACAGTGTGTGTGGTGAATGATTTTATTTATTTTTATTTATTTATTTATTCTATATATATATATACTTTATATACATATATATACTATAATTATATAGATATATATATATATATATAACAATACTGTATATTTATAGCAGTATGTATATTTAACAACTATATATAATATATACACTATATATATATGATATATAAATATATATATGATATACAATACCTTTAACGTGTTCTCCGCATAAGAACCTGGGGTAAGTGCGTGCCATGTAATCCGGAACCATAAGAAGTAGTAAGAATATGACAGTCGAAAAGAAAGCCCAGCCTAACCACCCCTTATACCTAAATAAGTAAAGAACTGCGTCGCAGTCAGACAAATGCCACTTCCTAGAGCTTCCACGGGACGCGACGACCTCGCTACTGCATTCGTTCCGTGAGGGTTCAATCCCTTGTCCATGTGGTGCCACACTTC
>JABUQX010046355.1:0-17500 GCA_015478945.1 Trachelipus rathkii
ATGTTAATTATATATAAAAAATCAAATTTTCAAAATTACTGAATTGAATTTAAACAAAACAAAAGCAAGCTTCTAGTATGATAAAAATTCATAACTCACAGGCCATACATCGTTTATTTATTAATCTTCCATGAACAAGCAAGTAACTTGGCATCAAGAGTTACTCTATTAAAAACGATAAACACACCTACTTAAATAATACATAAATAGCGTAAATTACAACAACACTCAATAAATATCAATTGTTGTTTTACTCATAAGGAGTATTAACGGAGAGCAAAGCAATACTTTATCCGTTTTTTTGATTACTTAATTTGAAATTTATAATCCAATTTGGTATTTACAGGAATTATGATTAATCTCATAGTCTTATTAATATTTTTAATCTTCAGTTTCCCCAGAAGGTGATATCTCAATTAGCCATGCGACACCTTATATTAATTTATTAAACGAGACAATCGTTAGTTTCAATCGTATAATAATAGAAGTATAGCTTATTATTTCATTGCAGATGATCTGAAAAGGAAATTTTTTACAACCAAGTTCACCCGTTTTTCGTTTAATTTGCCGGATTAATTGTAATTTTTAGAAATGAAAAAGCTTGATAGAGTAGACATAGAAGTATTAGAAGATAACAATTGTTAATATTAAGCTGCAGTAGTAATAAGTTAATATGAATATAAGAAAGACTAATTCTTAGTTGAAATATTTCTATCAATTGAATATCCGGAATAATAACAAGATTGCACTCCTGCGGAATTTTGCCTTCTCATGGAAGAGGCTCCCATGGCAGATTATATTCATTGTTTAGGACTTTTTAAGAACTTCGGATAAATTAGAATTTAGTTTAGATAAGTTATTATAAATGGATAATATGCATATATAATAGATAGTATATATATAGATATATATATATGATATATATATAATATATTGTAAAAATTATTATTTATCGCATAGTTTTAAATATACTACATATTTAAGATAGCTTATACCGAAGTTCTCTTCCAAAAATTATTATATATAACATAATTTGTGACCAAATGCTTACTTTCTTTCTTTACCATGAAAGATTAATATATATCATTAAATTAATACACGGATACAATATAATTGAAATTTTATTATAAAAAAAATCCTCTTAACGTTTAAAAGTTTAAAAAGGAAGTAATGATCTCTGCATCCATACACTTTAGATTCGTTAAACATCTATGAAATACACTAATAATCATTAACAATTAAGAAAAACTATTGATTCATAGTTTGGTTAGAGATAAATAGAAAGATTATATAATAAATGGATTATAAGATAATATACCATGTTTAGGGTTACTGTCATCATTAGCTAAAGGCATTAACGGTTTTGCTAATTAAGAGAAATAAAATAATAATTTATATTAGGTTTTTATAATATATATTACTTTCTTCCAAAGACTTAATTATCCTGTATATATAGTATAGAATTATTGGTGCTGTATATGAACTGTATGGGAATTTCATGGTCCATGTACTTCATTCCGGACTACGTATTATCATTGAATGATTTATGGACGATATGAAGTAAGTGAGTATCTTCAAAAACCATTTGGTTATCAAAACTTTCCATAGTTGCTTTCTGAAACTTCGTAATTAGAGGCCTTTTTAAAAATTTTTTAGATCCGATCATATTTCAGTGAGTTGATAATTATCCAATAAGGCTGGTGGTTCCAGAAGTTACCTTATTATTAATGATCCCTATAATATGAGAGCAAGAAGAAAGCGCTTAGATGGGTCCACAATAAGAACGATATAGTTTGCGAAATTATTGGTAAGAGAAAGAGAGAGACAGAGAAGAAAAGTGAAAGTTTTTCGTAGATCGAAAGGTTCATATTTTCCTTCAAGCATTTTTTTCATCTGCATTTGAGTGTGACCAGGAATTGTTGTGAACTATGCTATGGCCAGATTGTTATGTGTGAGAAATGCTCACATGTCGATACTGCTAACCTTCATAAAAATGTAGACGAACCCGAATAAGGAATATAGATTATAATATAGTAATATTTTTAAATATTATATAATTATATTATATAATATATAAGATATAATAATTAATATAATATATTATTAATATAGATATAGATAATAATAAAATAAGAATATGCTTCATTGTTATTTTAACATAAATTATATAATATGAATTTTAAACATGGCAAACTGCCTAAACTCTTAAAAGAATAGAAATAATAATTAGAATTAGAGATAAAGATATGAGATATACACATTTATAAATTAGGGATTAGAGATCAGAGATGAACTATTATGGATAGATAGATAGATAAAGATTAAGATATCTATGGATGAGAATTTAATAGGATTAAAATTGATAAATTATGGATTAGATTCTTGAAAATATAGATTAAATTTAATAATCATATATTTTAGTCTTTTAAAATTATACAGTGAAATGATTACTGAATTTGTATTTTAAAGAATTAAGGATATGATATGTATATAATTTATTAAAGTATGGATATATAGTAAAAGGTTAGATGAGATAAGTTTTTCTTGTAGCAAGAAGTAAAGTAGAAAATGTAAGTATTACAAAAGGTAGAATTATATATGAATTATTTAAATTTTTATTTATGGGATATCTAATCGAGAGGATTTCAGAAAGATATATTAAATAATAATATTCAGAGGTGGAAGTGAATAATTGGGGCTGGAATCAGGCAAGCCATTCCCCATTATATGAACATTATTAGAAAATTGCCATCTGATAGCCCTCTGCCTGGACTAACGACCCCTGTATATTAGATTAATTATAAGTTAATAGATTATGATAATACTATATGATATTTATAATAGATTTATTTAATTATAATTAATAATTATATAATATATAAATTATATAAATATAATTTATATATTAATTTATTACTAAAATAATTTATTAATAATATATTATACATATAATAAATAATAGCTATATAATATTCATATTCTTACACTATAATTACATCTATATTAATCATATCTCACATAATATAATCATTATACTATTATTTTATAATATCATTACATAGAAATTATATCATATATCTTTCTTTACAGAATTTCAAATAATAATGAAAAATATGATAATATATAATTATAATATCTCTATAATCTATGATAATATATAGATATATAGATAAAATAATAATTAAAATGATCAGCGTAAAGTACCTATATAGTACATAAATAGTAATATATTAGATAAATGATCTATAACTATATAGTATCGTCATTACTTATATATAGATAATAATAATATTAAGTCAGATATATGTGATTGTGCTATATATAGATAATATAAGTGCTCATTGAAAAGGTATACTATAATTAAATCGAGACTAAAATACTACGTCAGGTGTATATGCACTCATCTGTAGACAGCGGACTGTAGCTCATAGATAGTATAAATAGCTGAGAGTTATAATTGGACAGACTGAGTCATCATATAGTAGGATAGAATATATATATAAGATGTATATATATAGATTGCACAGTATAGGATGCCTAGGATAGATAGATAGGACAACTATGATAAATAGATATTTTACACAATAGATGTATATTATAATTCATTTAGAATATGAAGATAATATGTATAGAAAATATATATATATAAAGATAAATGATATGATAATATATAATGTAGAGATTAAAAGATGATATGTTGAGATAGTGAGAAAGAGTAATATATGAGAGTTATATAAGTTAAAGAATTATTAATGTAACATAATAAGTATATAAGAGAGAAAATTAGTGATGATAGATAGATCGGATACTGATATATAATATTAGAATAGGATGAGTTAGGTGCATAGTATATGATACTTATTAGTTATGTTATAGAAATTAGATATATATATTCACTTAGTTTTCATGTTGTAGACTAATATATAGGATAGATATCATATACGATATATATATATTTGATTAAGATGAATATCTCTATAATTTGACATAGCATAGATGAATATAGTATATATGATATATATAATAGACTAAGTTAAGGATAGTAGATAAAAGATATATATTTCTGGTCCGCATACCAAACTGGGGATATATTATGGATTGCTAATTATGACATTGTTATGAATTATGATAAGGTATTGAATATATATGAGTATGAAGTGAAGTCAAGATATATGATAAAAGTATGGATTTAATTATATATATTATAATTATATAGTAATAAATGAGAAAGTAAGATATATTGTAAGATAATAGTATGAGAAAATAATATATAGATAATAGATATATAATATAATATATGATAATATGATATTGATAATATAATATATATATATATTAAGATATGATTAACTAATATAGTATATGATATAATATAAGTTAATAGATATATAGTTATAGAGATATATATAGGTTATAAGATCTATAGGGGATATATATATATTAATTATGAGACATAGGATAGATACGGAGTTATATAATAGATTTTAATAGTGAGATAAGGATAGATAGTAATATATATGTTGAAACTTTGTTATTAGTGGTTCATCCCAAACAGATAGTTAAATTGGAATATTGTATTATAGATGCTATACACGATAAGTATGATTGTATAGATATGTGTGATTAAGTGATATGATAATAGTAGATAAGTGATAGATATGATAATGATAGTGATATGATAGGGATAGTGATATATATGGATATATAGATATGATATATAGGTTTTAAATTATAATATACAGTATATTAGATGTTATAAATATTATTATAGTGATATATAGAAAAGGTGAATCTGATATCATTTTGCTGTTATTTCTTTAATCCCTGTAAACCCTTAGTGAGAAAATTATTTAAGTAAAACAAAAAATTTAAAAAGGTAGAAACCAACAATAGTTAAAATAATAAGTAGCATATACATAAATAATTAAGGAATATGACTCAACTAATGTTTAAAATTTTAAAACTCTTTCTTTTATCCCTCTCCTTTATTAAAATATTTTCCTCATATTTTATTGTTACTTCCTCCACTATTTTAAAAGTTCTTAATCCTCACATCATTTTAATTTTAAATTATTAGTATATTTACCTGCAATTCCACTCTTCGTCATCTGCCAATATATTCCAAATTATCTTTTGAGTATTTTCTGCTTTTTTCTTTTTGACCCTTTTATCAAGATTTACAAATATAAATATCATTAACCTTTTTCACTTCTCAGTAACTTATGTTTGGTTAATTTATTTCCATAAATTATTTTACTCTTTTTTCTAGGACATCAAAATAGGTAACATATCTCTTTTATTTTTCAAAATATATCTGTCTCAATTGGAACGGGGGATCATATCTGTCTCCTTAAAAACAATTTTATTTGGTATTTTTCATATTTATATCTTCCAATTTACGACAGTTTCCTCCTTAGAAAACCATTTTTTGTATTTAGAATTTTCCTGATTCATGATAATATCATTAATATACTGTGATGAAATAATATATTTTCTTATTAATCAGAATTTTAATTAATTTCTCCCTAACCTTTTCTAACATAAATTCATTTAATTGTGATTTCAAAGCAGTAACTTCTCAGGGAATCAACTTCTTGAAAATATTTTAATCTATAATTTCTAAGTTAATATTATTATGATCTAAAAGTTCATCATTCGAAGTACAACTTCCTGAAATTTTAATCTTTTCGTTATCTCCAGTAATTTTCCTTATATATTTTTATTTCAAATCATTCTTCTAATACTAATCTGCATAATAGAATGCTTTTACATTTACTAATTTATTTTTCAAGATTAATTCCTTCTCAGTTTTTTAACCCTCAATCAAATAAATGTAGATATAATTCTCCACCAATTATTTCAAAACACTTCACTTGTTTTTAGATATCTGTATATTAGGCGCCACAAATTGTAGGGGATATCTAGATCTTATTCTTACAAATTATTAAGTCCAAAATATGCTTTCAATCAACTCTCAAACCCACATAATCGTTCTCTCTCCAATATATTATTTTCTCCGAATATCTAAATGTCCTTTTAGCATCCTTATACTATATCAACTAAAAATCAATTGTCAGGTCATAAAAATATCATTATCTATGTAATCGTTAGCTAGCCTGCTCTAATCTTTATTTCACATACATAATATGTTCATTAACTTCCGATTTTTTAACAATCACTTAACCATAAATAGGAGAAGATGTCTTGATATACATCAGAAAAGGGCATTATTCAAATCTTACAAGCTGAAATACATCACAATTTTCATCTTTATATAGGTCAATAATCAAAATAAACAATGTTAAAAGATAATGTAATAATCAGTATGACTACATAAAGAATTTGTTATTCTTTTATATTAAACAACTTGTATTAAAATAAAATTAAATTTCTTCACTTAAAAAGTGTAAATAAAAATATCTGTCGTGTTAGATTTTTTTTACATTCTTGTTGAATGTTTTTCTTATAATTAAAAATTAAAATTTACCGGGCTATGAAAGAGAAAATACGGTTTTATTCAATATTTACAGGGTAGTGTGTTGGGTGAAAGCGGATAAATTATCTAATTCTTTCTTTATAAATAAATTTTTATATTTATATAATAATAAAAAGTTTTTTTTAAAACAATTTTATTATTTTATTAACAAGTAAAATTTTGTGCTAAAAATGTTATTATTGGGTTCTTCTAATATTATAATATATGGGTATTTTTATTTAGTATCTTATGTTATTTAATTACATTACATTAAAACAAAAGTTAAAGGGAAATTAAATATTATACTGACAACCATGGGTTTATTAAATTCTGAACCTATGTTGTGGGTGGCTATATGTACACTATAATATCATTATTTAAATTTGGGGGAAATTTGGATTAACCTTAGGGTTAGGGGTAGGTATATATATAACGTTATGATAAACAAGTCAGGATTAAGGTGTAGGTAGCGGTTAGGTTAGGTGTATAATAAGTTAACGAGTTATAGTTTTAAGTCAATGTTATTAAGTGATGAGTGTTGTAGGACTAGAGGTTAGTTGTTATGATTTAAGGCATGTTAGGTTAGTTGAGTTTAGGTTAGGTTAGGATAAGTGTTAGGTTGAAGGATATAGGTTAAGATATAATTACTAGTTAAGTAAAGGTACAATAGGTTAAATATATGGATGTAGATTTCAATCTATATTGCATTAATTAAAAGAAAAGTCAAATATTTGTTAAAAAAAATAATATTAATTATTTTCAACACAGTTTGGCTAATTAAATCAATATGCATTAGGTGGAAATAATAGATGACTGTGGAAAGTATAAATGGAGTGTTTTTAAATAATAAAAATAAAAACATAAGCCAATGAACATAAAGAGATTGATTCTTATATTTGCGAGTATGCGTGGAGTAAAAGAAATGATGGAAAAAATCTATTTACAATAAATATTAAAAGAATATGCAAGGATATTTTAAACCATATCAAACGTACTAATATTAATAGTAATATAGTATGATAATATAAATATTATAGTAATATATATGTATATATTTTATATATATGTTATATATGTATAGTTATATATTATAGATTGGGTATTATAAATATTTAACTATTATAATATATTATATAGTAAATTTAAATTAATATTATACGTATATATATAATATATATATATAGATATATATATCTATATAGGTATATAATATAATATAATAAGATAATATATATATATATATATATATATGTAATAATAGTATTAGTAATATATATAATAATATATAGATATATAATTATATTATATTATAGATATATATAAGTTATATATTAAAAAAAGGAATGTAATTTGACAAATAAAATTATATAACTCAAACTTCCATAAAAATATATTACCATTAATGATTAAATTTTTTTTAACAAACATTTTAAACATTTAAAACTACATGTTGTAAGTAAATTAACAATAAAATTTATGGAGGTAGTGAGCTCAAACTCCACAAACTTATTACAAGGAGCCAAAATATTTCTTTGGATTAAATATTAATTAATAAATATATGGAAAAAAAAAAGAAATTTCTTTATCTCCCATTGTCTCCTTTGCATGCCTCCATAAGTTCCAATCTAAAGAAGATTTACATTTTTTGGAGAGTTTCTCAAAAATCACTCTTCAGTATGCTTCTATTTAACCAACCTTTAGATTTTAAATCAACCTTTCACCACAAAGTACAAACGTAAGATAATCTTATTATAGATAGATAGATAGATAGATACGATAGGATAGATCAGGATAGATTAGTATACATAGATATCGATCAGATACGATAGTAGATAGGATAGCATAGATAGAATAGATAGAGTAGATTAAAACTAAAATGGCATATGGATGGAGAGAGAGAGAAGAAGGAGAGAGAGGAGAGAGGAGAGAGAGAGAGAGAGAGAGAGAGAGTAGAGAGAGAGAGAGAAGAAGAGAGAAGAGAGAGACAGAAGAGAGAGGAGGGAGAGAGACGAGAGAGAGAGAGATTGTAGGGTAGCCACAGCGTGTGAACTGATCTTACTAATGGTACAGGCATCAATATGTTTTCTTTCTTTCTTTAGCATTTCCCTGATAAGTCCTTGTAGTATATCAATACTAAAAAAAAGTAATTAATAATATAATGATAAAATATAAAAATAATGGCGATTTAAGAAATAAAAATAATCATAAAATAAATAATAAAATAAAATAATACATAAAAATAATAAAACAAGAATATAAACACTTGGCGGGAAAAGAGAACAAAATTCGACGTATTTTTTCTGTTAATGAGAGTAAGTTGGCAGTCTTATGGATTTTTTGTGCGACTGATTCGAATTTGCATAGCCATTTTGTTGTAACTGGCAGGTTTTTTTTGTAATACGAAATTAAAATTTTAATATTTGTTATAAAATGAAAAGCTTTAGTTAATTTACTCACCTATATATATACCTACTTCTGCAATTTAAAATGTAGATTTGAAGATTTTCTACTATAATTGCAAAAGAACATCCCTTTTAAGTCCCCAACAATAGCTTGCAAGCATATTTTGGGTATTCCAAATTTCCTCTGATAACGGTTTTTTCGATAGTTTTTGAAAATCTTGTGTTGAATCTCTCACCATTCCATAATCGCCTTATAGCGCCAGATTGCAGTTTAGGAAAAAAATCCAGGTGTGGAGTCCAATAAATTGAATTATTAGGGATATATTACACAATCTCATTGTTTTTGTATACGTAAAATTTCGGAACTAGTTCTCCATAGTTTTCGGCCTAATATTTGACTACGACTCTATTTTTTCAATTTTTTAAAAGATCTCATCCTATTTTTCAATCTTAATTTCAAGCTTTTCATCAAAAGTGAGGGTCCTTGCATGTAGCTCTTCGTTCGGGACTCACAAAATTCTCCCTTTAATTTTAGCACCACTTACACAAGGACTTTTTTTTCTTCAGATAAAGAAACCCAGAACCTGATTTTTACCATCGCCTTGACCCAAAAAACTTTCATCTAACCCGAAGTTTGATGACAAATTAGGAAAGATGATAGCTAGTTCTGGTTTCACAAGTGTTGAAAAATTACTTGGTTATTTTCAACAGGTATTGGTATCACGTTTTCTTTGATCATTCCTTCCTGATGTAATAATTTTCCTTGTTCGTGCTGTACCATTCGCACTTGAAACAATAAAATTTAGTATAATCGAGTTGTAAATCAGACGGTACATGAATCATTATGCACAATCACTGCCTGTAGTCCAAGAAAGCTGTTCGTATCGTATTTTTGATAACAAAAATTTCACGATAAAATGCAAAGAGGCTCCATAGGCAATTGGAGTCGAAGGTTTCACATTTCCATTAGGAAGAAGCACTGCTTTTAAACTGAGTTTAGTGAAGTAATGCTATAAACAATCTCCCCCCTTAGGATCATGACAGTCTCCCTAATTCTCTCAAATTAATGAATCAACATCATGACAATACATTAAATTGCCCTGTCTACCCGAGAAAATAAGAGTCTGAATTATTCTTCGCGTCGCAAATAGAGGAAAATTGTAGTTTCCTTCTCAAGGAGATTCCAACCCTTTAATCTAGGTTCTCGCCGGTTTCCTTTTACAATGATAGATCGCGAACTAGATACTGAGTTCAACTGGTGATTAATTCTGATGAGGTTCTTGTTGACTATTTCTATTATGAGCAAGTCTTTCACAAGTCCGTCATTGTTCTGAACGTAAATGTGAAAAAAAAAAAAATCTTCTTCGTCGGAGTTTTCTGCCAGGAATTCACATTTTCAGGTGGTGCAGGGATAGGATAGCTCTTCGCTGTGAGAAACAGGCCTCTAGCTGGAAGGTAGGTTCTGGATATTGTTATATGATTCTTCTGGTCTATTGTTATCCAGCATTTTTGTAAATGCAAAATAACAGTCCATTGTGTGATCCTTTGTGTTCCCTCCATACCATTTGGAATTGCAATGGCATATATCCTGGGGGGGGGGGGAAAAACTGTCCGTTAAGCCAAACCCTGCGTAGTAATGTTACACAGATACCAACAGCAAGTATGAAGGTGCCCCAAGAATTTATTTCTTGATCAACCAAGGTTAATTTTCCAAAATAATGTTTTATAATTTTTCTTTTTATTAAGGAGAAAAATAAATATTCTCAATTTGGGACTTCCAACGTTACCGTCAACCACATATGTGAATCAAAATTTGTCTGGATCTTATTTGTTAACAATTTCTTGGCCATTTAATTAAGGTATCTGATCTGTAAGTGAAATTAAACAATTTGAACGTAATATATATATATATTATATATTTATATATATATATATAATATATATATATAATATATATATATATATATATATATATATAATATATTTATATATATATATATATATTATATATATATATATATATAATAATAATATATAGTATATTTATATAATATATATTATATATATATAATTAATATACATATATATATAATATATATATAATAAATATTATATATATATATATATATATTAATATTATATATATATTAAATATAATAATATATAATATATATAATATATATATAATTATATAGTATATATATATATATATATATATATAATTATAAATATATTATATCTATAATATATATATATATTATATATATAATAATAATAATATAGTATAATATATATATATTATAATATATATATATATATATATAATATATATAAATATATATAATATATATATATATATATAATAATGTATATAGTAATTATATATATATATATAATATATATTATATATATATAATAATATAATAGTAATAAGTGTATATATATATATGTTATATATATATTATAATTAATAGTATATATATATATTAATCAACAGATATAATAATAAATCACGACACTTCACATTCAACGTCCAGATACAAACTGAAGGCAAATGACTTATGTAAAACGTCGGAATGAGTTTTATTTTTATCGATTTGGCTAAGCATGTTTTATCATGTTTGGCGTTTATTTTATCTATTTTTTGGTTCCTACTTATTATACGCTGTAGGCCAGCATCCCGAAAAGTTCAGGCATGTAACTAGAAACTATAACATCTACAGGAAATAATATCATTTTATTAATCATGAGACATTTTTACCGCAGAAATTAAAAAAAAAAATTAAATTTATTTCTAATATTTATTAATAACTCCATATTAATATTAGTAAAAAGTGCAGGCTCTGATTGACTTGAAAGACCTTGAAAGCTGCAGTCTCGAGCGAAAAGTTGCCAAATGTCGCTTTATAATATAATTGGAGAAAATTGTCAAAAAACTGTAATATTTTCAAGATTTTTAACAATTTTAATTTTTTAAAAAGCGTTATTTTTTTTTATTTTTTTTTTAATTTCTGCTGTAAAAATGTCTCCTGATTAATAAAATGATATTTATTTTCTTGTAGCTGTTATAGTTTTCTAGTTACATGCCTGAACTTTTCGGGATGCTGACCTACGCTGTATATTGCTGGCGATCAAATTTATTCATAAAATCGCAAGAAAATAGTTAAACAAAACAAGACATTTTACACTCTGTGAATTATATTGTTAGTTTATGAAATATGTAAAATTACAAAAAAACTAAGCCCGTCGTGCAAATTTGGAGGTTATATTCGTTTTCAGCGTACTGAAATACATTAGAAACAGTTCATGATATCCATTTAACAAAATTTCTGTCACCCAGTGTAATAGATATAATTAAAGATAATGTTATAACAATATAATTACATTATTTATAATAGCTATAGCGACTGAAGAAATTTCATTATAAATACCCATACAAATTTTTGTACATTTTTAATCCGAGGGGGAAAAGTTAGCCTTTAATAGATAATTTTGGAATTCTGCATCATCTTTAATTTTTATAAAATCTTTATGTGAGGTTGACTTGATAAGGAGATATCCAGTTTTAAGAAAGCACGTTTTAATTATTTGAGTGTGGTCCTTCTTAAACATTAATGCTTTAAGAAGTAATTTTTTCTTTTGATGGGTCAAGTATTACTTCAGGAAAGTAAATAGGGGTTTCTCTTTAATACAATCTTTAAATAGGTTAGCTTTTAAATTTCCAGTGTTGATTCAGAACCTGAAAGAGCGTTTATCACTTGTGCCGTTCCTGTCTTCTTTTTTTCCAAGTCTATACACTTCTGAGATTTCACCCCGGTTATTTGTTATTTTTAATTTATTTTGAATATTATTAATGACAGCGAGTTCTACATCCTCATTTTCTCTTCCTTCTGGAATATCAGCACTTAAAACAACAACATTTTTAATGTTCTCTTGTTGAATTTGTTCCTGCGCTTCCTCTAAATTTCATACTGCTGTCTGAATATTCGAAATTTGTTCTATCAACTTGATATAATTTTGTGCGTAACCGAATGAAGTTTCCTTTCGTAATCAAGATTCCGAATTTGTTTAATTTTTTGGCCCGTTGTCAGTTCCATTAATTTCTTTATCTTTTTGCTTGTTTAACTCTTTTGAATCCGTGAAGAGTTAATTTAATCTAATCGATATTTCATTTTTTAAATCGTTAATGATTGAAAGCAGGTCCGAATAGTCGGAAGGAACAGTTTGGTTATTGGCATTGGGGATGGGAGAAGGAGGGATCGGGAAGGGGTTGGTTGAGGTTAAGGGAGATAGGCATATTAGGAAGTTCATCCTCTTGTGTGCCTGTTAGACTCTCAAATGATAGATATGGCACTTCATCTTTTTCTTCCAATTCTTCTCGGTTGCCAGATTTTTGTTTATCATTCTTTTTGCCATTTTTATTATTGCTGGTCCCTTTGTCATTGCTTCCATAATTTATGTTGTTGCTTTTGTTGGTCTTATTATTATAATTACTGTTCTTATTGTTGATTGTGCTGTTGCTATTTGTGTTGGTGGTATTGTTATTATTTCTTTGCCTTTGTTATTGGCAGTCTTGATTTCTGGTATTTGCCATGTCGGATAGTTTGTAAGCTTGTTTATGGCTTTCAATGTATATTTATTTTATTACACCTCTATTAGATATTACAAAGGTTTTATATGGCACTACTGGTTTGTAATTAAATACACTTATTTTATTGATGGGGCACACAGACTGCACTAGCACATTTTTAATAAACGACAACAACACAGGAGAGATAGATACGCACGTCCACTCTCGGCGGCGGTCTCGGTAAATTAATAATAATATAATTATAAATAATATAAGTAATAATATAATATATTAATAATAATGAATAATATATAATAATAATAATAATAATACCTAATAATATATAGATAATAGATAATAATATAATAATAGATAATTAAGTAATATAATAGTAATTGGTCGTTATTTTATACATAATTCAATTAATAACATCAAATAGTTGAATAATAATAAATAATAATAATAATAATAATAATAATAATAATAATAATAATAATAATAATAATAATAATAATAATAATAATAATAATAATAATAATAATAATAATAATAAATATAATAATAATAATAATAAATCAATAATAATAATAATATACATAATATATAATAAATAATAATATAATAATAATAATAATAATAATAATATAATATAATAAATAATAATAATAATAATAAAATAATAAAATGAGATAATAATAATAATATATAATATATAATATAATAATAATAATAATAATTAATAGATAATAATAATGAATAAAACATTAATAATAATGAATAATAATAATATAATAATAATATAATAAATAATACAAATAATAATAATAATAAAATAATAATAATAATATATAATAATCAAAACCTATCAAAGTGATGAAACCATGATTCAATAAATTTTATGTCAATGGTGATTATACATGTAAAAATTTCCGAAAGTGAGTTATAGAATATATTTATAATCAGATTATAATATATATTTAGTTATATTATAATATATATATATATAATATAATATAGTATTATATATTATAATATATACTAATATTATATTCAGTTGTCACCACCATTCAGGGGCAGAGCCCTATTCAAGGGAGGGGTGTCGCAACGCCTCAGAATCGAAAAACTAACGCAAATTAGCGCCCAGGATGAGCGACAGCACCAGCATTCTTTCGAATGTGGAGGACTTGAAAATAAGCAAAATGCCAAGATAATGAAGAGAATGATCACAGAAACTCGTGCAAGGAATGAGGGTTTACACCGCAGCGAACTAGTGATGGAGTTACCAAATTTATCAACACAAAACTCGGTACAGATACAGCAGCCGCTTTGTGTACGAAGGTCACCTAAAGGTGGTTGGTACGCGGGTGATAATTCCTCGCCCCTCTAGCTACGGTACCTATAGGAGGAGAGAATAGCACCACATCCCGCGCCGCAAAGAAAGAGGTCAAGTGAACTGGAAAGTACGGAGACAGATTTATAAGCTTTTGGCTTTGACTCGACCTATCTAAAAGCCGGTGAGAACCGAGCCCCCGAGATATAAGAGCAGTTATGCACATACAAGGACGGATGAGGAGCCCTTGTATATAGCTGGGCACTACTGAGAAGCGGAAAAAGAAAGTGACTCGCAGAAACGTATAAAACAGATCCCAGTTTCTTGAGGCCACCCTAGCAACCATGTGATGTGAGCTTTCCAAGACATTTTTTTTGTTTAATGTTATAGAGTGAAGAGAATGTTTAATAGTGTCTAACATGAGAGACGAAGAGACCGAGTCGAAGGAGATAGGAAGAGTATAGAAGAGATGTTCTAGAGAGGGAGATTGTAGAAGTTGGTTTTTAAAGAAATTGAATTCACAGGTTGAGACGAACCCAATCCGGATTCCCTATTCCAGATCAGCGAGAATGAATCGAAAGATTAAAGGACGAAGGAAGGCAAATTCTAAGAAGTAAATAAGAGGAGCAGGGATAGATACGAAGATGAGTTGAAGAATGAAGGTGCGAGTCATCGGCATTAGTGAGTGGATAGAATTAAGAGTGTGTAGGTGGAGAAGATCATTATTGAATAAGTTGTGAATAGAAGTAGAGATAAGACAGAACCCTGGGAACACCACATTGTCAGAAAAGGAAGAAGAAGTCGCCCCATCAACAACAGCCGAGATATTGATGCGATTTGAAAAGAAAACTAGGCATTAGTAAGCAAAGAGAAGAAGGAAACCCAAAGGAAGGGGAGCCTTGGAGAGCAGTGACGCGTGCCATACCCGGTCACATGCTTTGGATATGTCAAGCACCACCACTCAAGTCTCCCGTAGTTCCTAAGGGCGGGAAAACCATAATCAGTAAGATAGGAAAGTATTACGCCAGTAGACCTTGAGCGCCGAAAACCATACTGGCGAGATCGGAAGAAGTGAATGAGATTCCAGATGACCAAAGAAATGAGAGTTGAGAAGGGTTCAAAGATCTTAGATAGAATACAATTAAGAGCTATAAGGCGATAGTTAGAAAGATCAGAGCGGACTGTCCTTTATGTTCGACCATAGTTTGGACAATGCGTGCTCCAACACTGAAGGGAAAAGGCTTAGTTTTAAAACTAGAGATATGTTTGAACGAAGGGGCGAGGTCAGACACGGAAGCACATCCCTCAAAAATTCGGGGAGGAACGCCATCAGAGGCGGCCCACCCGTCTCCTTACTCTAACGTTTCATATGATTTCAGAGAGTCCCATGCACCTGATCGAATGTAATCACAGAAAGCATCGGACACCTGAGATGGGAAGTGAGAGGGAGGAGAAGGAAGGAGAGGAGGAAGGATGGAGGAAGGAGGAGGAGGATGGAGAAAGGAGAGGAGGAATATAGAGGAGGAGGATGAGGAGGACGGAGGAGGAGGAGGAGGAGGAGGAGGAATGCCAGAAATCGTCCAGGGTTGAGTTAGGAGGAAATATACGGAGACCCAAAGATATTATCCTTTTTCATAATGCAGTTGGAGATATTAGGCAACAGAACATTAGATCGAATAGAAGCAGGAAATGGTAGAAATTTCTTACAGGTCACAGTAAAAGAAATGTTTTTGGCAAAGAAGGCCAGAGAAGATTTGTCAGTAGGCTAAGAACCTAGGAGGTTAGGCGCATTTCGATTGAATGAAAGCCGCTTTGCTCGTCCGAAGAGTATCTTGCAAACGATTTTCTAAGCTAAGAAAATTAACAAGAGGCGATAACTGGAGAACGAAAATTTTTCCACTCCCAATACGCCACTGTCTCTAGCCTGAATGGGCCAGAGAAGAAAAGTAAGATGCGAACCATGGATTATGAGGAGAGAAAATTTAGTTGAAGAAGGAATGAATGAACCTGCTCTCCCATCAACGATTACAAGCTCTCACCTTATCGGCAGAAACCAAAGCGTCACCAGCAAGAGTTCAAAGAGTCATTCCAGTTATAGTTAGCCTAAGAAGCGACTTGCAAGGCCCCAACTCGCCCAATTAAAGTAACCGAGAAAAACGCGTAGGGCAAGATGGAGCTGTATGGAGAAGAGAAAGTATTAAAATTAAAGAGATATAAAGGTTGTGTCAGCATATTACCAACATGCAGGTAAATAAAAAACGAAGGTGGTGTAAAATTTAGTATTTGTAGCAAGAAGATAGGGTGAAGCATAAGTCAAAGTGTGTTCAAGAATTGGTTGGGAGGCGTGGAGGGACTGAAGAGGGGGGATCCGGAATGTGTGTGGTGGGGTTTCTTGTTAAATAAATTAGTTGCTAATAGGTCCCCGTTGGAGAACGCTGAATGATCTCGGCCCCTCCCCACCAGCCTAAATCATTAAAAAAAAAGAAAAAAAAAGAAATAACTCATCCAACCAATGTCGGGTTTTCTTAAAAATTACCCACAAACATAGAGGACCTCAGTATTGGGAGGGGGGAAAAGAGAAAGAAAAAGATATTAAACAACTCTGGTTGAGAAGTAGTAAAGATACTTAACAAAAGGGTGAAAATCCTGTTCTGTTAGGAGAACGCAGTAAACAGAAACACAAGGATTAATTGTAGTAGACAAAAGGAAGAATTTTAATGCGC
>JABUQX010046355.1:22500-37486 GCA_015478945.1 Trachelipus rathkii
TCTCGAATCTCGAATCTCCTAACTTTGATGTTCTGTGGCATAAAATCTTTCTTCCTTCTACTACAATAATCTTGTGTTTCTGTTACTGTTCTCCTAACAGAACAGATTTTCACCCCTTTTTTTAGTATCTTACTACTTCTCACGAGACTGTAATATCTTCTCATCCAAATACTGAGGTCCTCTATTTGGGGAATTTTAATGTACACAACACTGAATGGTTGGGGTCTTCTCATACTGATTTAGGTGGGGAGGAGGCCGAATCATTCAGCGTTCTCAACGACCTTGAGCAACTAATAAAGAACCCATCACCACATTCCCGGCATGACGCCCCCAACCAATTCTGAAACGACACTTGACCTTGTTTTTTACCCAGCTAGTCCTTCTCTGCTAATATAATACACACCTCGCTCCATTGGTAAATCTGACCAACCTTATATCTCTTAATTTTAATACTTTCTCTCCAACAGCTCCATCCTGCCCTACGCGTTTTTTCTGGTACTTTAATTGGGCCGAATTGGGGGGCCTTGTCGTCGCTTCTAGCTAACTTACTGGAGATGACTGCTTTGACTCGTGGTGACGCTTTGGTTCTGCCGATAAGGTGAGGCTGTAATCGTTGATGGGTGGAGCAGGGTTCATTCCTTCTTCACTAAATCTTTCTTTTCTCAATAATCCATGTTCGATCGTACTTGTTCTCTGGCCATTCAGGCTAGAGACAGTGCGTATTGGGAGTGGAAAAATTTCGTTCTCCTATCGCTCTGCTAATTTTCATTCAGCTAGAAATCGGTTGCAAAGATACTCTTCGACGAGCAAAGCGGGCTTTCATCAATTCAAATTGCGGTAACTCATTAGGTTACTCCTACTGACAAATCTAATCTGGCCTCTGCCAAAAACATCTCTTACTATTTTTTTTTTTTTTTTTTTTTTTTTTTTTTTTTTTTTCTGTATCAATCTACCTTTCCTCTTCTTATTCGATATGCTAATGGTTCTGTTGCTAATTTCTCCAACTGAAAAGGCTAATTCTTTGGTCCTCTATTTTCCCTAAACTCAATCCCTGGACGAATTCTGGCATTCTCCTCCTCCTCCCTCCTACCTCCTCCTCCTCCTCCTCCTCCTCCTCCTTATTCCTCCTCCTCCTAGTCCTCCTCCTCCTCCTCCTCCTCCTCCTCTCCTCCTCCTCCTTCTCCTCCTCCTCCACTTCTCCTCTCAGGTGTCCTATGCCTTTGCCTTGATTACATTCGAATCCCAGGTGCAATGGACTCCTGATAATCTATGAACGTTAGGAAGGCGGGTGGCCCTGTGGCGTTCTCCCGAATTTTTGAGGGAAACTGTGCTTCCGTGCTGAGACGCCCGCCCATCGTTCCATATTTCTCTATGTTTTTAAAAAAAACTAACCTTTCTCTCAGTGTGGGAAGCACGCATTTGTCGCAAACCTATTTCGAAAAAGGAAGCCGCTCTGATCCTTCTAACTATCGCCCTATAGCTCTAACTTGTATTCTATCTAAGATCTTTGAAACCCTTCTCAACTCTCATTTCTTAGATCATCTGAATCTCATTCACTTCTTCCGATCGCCAGTATGGTTTTCGGCGCTCAAGGTCTTCCCTGGCGTATACTTTCCTATTCTTACTGATTATGGTTTTTCCGCCTCTAGGAACTACGGGAGCTTGCGGGGTTTGCTGATATATCCCAAAGCATTTTTATTTTTGGACCGGGTATGGCACGCGTCACTGCTCTCACCAAGCTCCCTCCTTTGGTTTTCCTCCTTCTCTTTTGCTTACTTATGCCTAGTTTTCTTTCAAATCGCTCATATCATAATATCGGCTGTTGTTGATGGGCCGACTTCTTCTTCCTTTTTCTGTCAATAGTGGTTTCCCTCAGGGTTCTGTCTTATCTCCACTTTATTCCAACTATTCATTAATGATCTCTTCTCACCTACACATCTAATTCTATCCACTCATAGCCGATGACTCGACCCTTCATCTTCAACTCATTTCCAGTTCTGCTCCCTCTTTTACTTCTTTCTAGAATTGCTCTCGTCTTATCTTTTTCCGATTCTATTCTCGCTGATACTGGATAGAATCTTCCGGATGGTTTCCGTCTCAACCTTGTTGAATACTCAATTCCTTAATAACCCAACTTCTACAAATCTCCCTCTCTACAACACCTTCTAACTTTCCTATCTCTGTCGACGGTTCTCTCGTCTCTCATGTTGACAATATAAACATCCTTCACCTTAAACATAAACAAAAAAATGTCTTGGAAAGCTCACATCACAATGGTTGCTAGGGTGGCCTCCAAAAGAAACATGGAGTTCTGTTTATACTGGCCGAGACTTTTTCCTCTTCTCAGTTACGCCAGCTATACAAGGGCCTCATCCGTCCTTGTAATGGAGTACTGCTTCTCATACTGGGTGCTCCGGTTTCCACCCGGCTTAAGATAGGGTCGAGTCCAAGGCCAAAAGGCTTTTATCAATTGTTCCGACTTTCCAGTTCACTTGACCCTCTTCTTTGCGGCGCGATGTTGGTGCTTTATCTCTTTCCTAAATAGGCAACCCGTAGTAAACGCAGGGCGCGAGGAAAAAAAAACTTATCACGCCGCGTACCCACCTTTAAGGTGACGCCTCGTAGCAACAAGCGGTGCTGTAATCTGTACCTGAAGTTTTGTGTTGATATTGGTAACATCCATACTAGTTCCTGCGGTGTTTCCTTAATTTCCTGCCACCTCTCTTCTGTGGAATTCTCTTCCATTTTCTGTGTTTCTGCAAATTAATCTCCCCACTTCAATAGAATGCGTCTTGCGCTCTCTGCGCTAATTTGCGTTAGTTTGTCGAATTCTGAGACGTGTAACACCCCTCCTTGATAGGGCTCTGCCCGTGAATGGTTGGTGAAAACTGCAATATATAGTATATATATATATATATATATATATATATATATATATAATATTTATATTATTTTTTAAAAATATGTTATTAACATTAATATAATTACACTATATAAATTTTTAAAATTAAATTTTACTTATAACACTATTTTCAATAAAATTTCATGAATCATAATTACTTCATGTTGAATTATAATAATTATTATATTATTAATTAATTTATTATTATTATTATTACTTATTGGTTATTATTATTATTATTGATTATTCTTATTTTATTATTATTAATATATTATTTTTATTATTATATTATTATTAATTATTATTATTATTTTATTATTATATTATCTATTATTATTATATTATTATTATTAATTATTAATATTATTATTATTATTAATTTATTATTATTATTTTATTATATTATTATTTATTATTATTATTATTATTATTATTATTTTACTTATTATATATATTATATTAATTATTATTATATTATGAATTATTATTATTATTAAACTTTTATCATTTATGATTATTCATTCTGTTTAAATTATTATTATGAATAATATTATTAAATTATTATATATTTATTATTATATTTATTATTATTAATTATATTATTTTATTATTATTATTATATTATTATGTATCATATTATTATTAATATTATTTATATATTAATTATTATTATATTATTATTATTATTATTATTATTATTATATTATTAATTATTATTATTATTATATTATTATTATTTAATTTAATATTATTTACCTTATTATTATTACCGAACCGCCGCCGAGAGTGACCGTGCGGTATCTAATCCCTCTGTGGTTGTTGTCGTTTATTCAAAACACATGGTGCTAGTGCAGTCTGTGTGCCCCATCAATAAAATAAGTGTATCTAATTGCGAACCAGTAGTGCTATTTAAAACATTTGCAATATCTAATAGAGGTGTAATAAAATAAATAATTGAAAGCCATAAACAAGCTTACAAACTATCCGACATGGCAAATACCAGAAATCAAGACTGCCAATAACAAAGGCAAAGAAATAATAACAATACCACCAACACAAAATAGCAACAGCACAATCAAACAATTAGAAAGTAAATATAATAATAGACCAACAAAAGCACAACAATAAATATGGAAGCCAATGACAAAGGGACCAGCAATAATAAAAATGGCAAAAAGAATGATAAACAAAAATCTGGCAACCGAGAAGAATTGGAAGAAAAAGATGAAGTGCCATATCTATCATTTGAGAGTCTAACAGGCACACAAGAGGATGAACTTCCTAATATGCCTATCTCCCTTAACCTCAACCAACCCCTTCCCGATCCCTCCTTCTCCCATCCCCAATGCCAATAACCAAACTGTTCCTTCCGACTATTCGGACCTGCTTTCAATCATTAACGATTTAAAAAATGAAATATCATTAATTAAACTTACTCTTCACGAATTCAAAGAGATTAACAAGCAAAAAGATAAAGAAATTAATGAACTGAAACGCAAATTAAACAAATTTGAATCTGATAGAAAGAAAACTTCAAATTCGGACGCACAAATATATCAAGTAGAACAAATTTCGAATATTCAGACAGCAGTATGAAATTTAGAGGAAGCGCAGGAACAAATTCAACAAGAGAACATTAAAAATGTTGTTGTTTTAAGTGCTGATATTCCAGAAGGAAGAGAAAATGAGGATGTAGAACTCGCTGTCATTAATAATATTCAAAATAAATTAAAAATAACAAATAACCGGGGTGAAATCTCAGAAGTGTATAGACTTGGAAAAAAAGAAGACAGGAACGGCACAAGTGATAAACGCTCTTTCAGGTTCTGAATCAACACTGGAAATTTAAAAGCTAACCTATTTAAAGATTGTATTAAAGAGAAACCCCTATTTACTTTCCTGAAGTAATACTTGACCCATCAAAAGAAAAAATTACTTCTAAAGCATTAATCGTTTAATGAGGACCACAACTCAAATAATTAAAAAGCGTGCTTTCTTAAAACTGGATATCTTCCTAAATCAAGTCAACTCACATAAGATTTTATAACAATTAAAGAGGATGCAGAATTCCAAATTATCTATTAAAGGCTAACTTTTCCCCCTCGGATTAAAAATGTACAAAAAATTTGTATGGGTATTTATAATGAAATTTCTTCAGTCGCTATAGCTATTATAAGTAAAATAATTATATTGCAATTACATTATCTTTAATTATATCTATTATTATTATTATAATTATTATTTTAAATGAATACATGAACTGTTTCTAAACTGTATTCAGTACGCTGATAACGAATTCATAACCTCAATTTGCACGACGGGCTTAGTTTTTTGTAATTTTACATATTTCATAAACTAACAATATAATTCACAGTGTGTAAAATGTCTTGTTTTGTTTAACTATTTTCTTGCGATTTTATGAATAAATTTGATCGCCAGCAATATACAGCGTAGGTCAGCATCCCGAAAAGTTCAGGCATGTAACTAGAAAACTATAACAGCTACAAGAAAATAAATATCATTTATTAATCAGGAGACATTACAGCAGAAATTAAAAAAATAAAAAAAAATAACGCTTTTAAAAAAAATAAGAATTGTAAAAATCTGAAAATATTACAGTTTTTTTGACAATTCGAAGATGCCGCTTAAAGCGACATGTGCAACTTTTTTTCGCTCGAGACTGCAGCTTTCAAGGTCTTTCAAGTCATCAGAGCTGCACTTTTAAACTAATATTAATATGGATTTAAAAATATTAGAATAAATTAATTTTTTTTTTTTTAATTTCTGCGGTAAAAATGTTCCTGATTAATTAAAATGATATTTATTTTCGTGTATATGTTCTAGTTTTCTAGTTACATGCCTGAACTTTTCGGGATGCTGGCCTACAGCGTATAATAAGTAGGAACCAAAAAATAGATAAAATAAACGCCAAACATGATAAAACATGCTTAGCCAAATCGATAAAAATAAACCTCTCCGACGTTTTTCATAAGTCATTTGCCTTCAGTTTGTATCTGGACGTTGAATGTGAAGTGTGTGATATTATTATTGTTTGATATATATATATATATATATATATATATATATATATATATATATATATATAATATATATATATATTATAATATAATATTAATAATATATATATATATACTACATATATATATATATATATATATATATATAATATATATATATATATATTAATATATATAATATAATATATATATATAATATATATATATATTATATATTAATATATTATATATATATATATAATATATATATATATAATATATATAATATAATATATATAATATATATATATATATATATATATATATATATTATATATATATATAATTTATATATAATATAAATATATATATATTATATATATAATATATATATAATAATAAATATATATATATGTAATATATAATATATTTATATATATATAAATATATATATATATATATATTATATATACAATATATATAATATATATAATAATAAATATATATATATATATATATATATATTATATAATATATATATATTATATTAGTATATATATATAATATATATATATAAATATATAGATATACGTTCAAATTGGTGTTAATCACTACCACAGATCAGATACCTTAATTAAAATGCCACGAAATTGTAAAATGATCCAAACAAATTTTGTTACATATGTGGTGAGGTAACGTTGAAGTCCCAAATGAGGCAATATTACTCCCTTAATAAAAAACATATAACATTATTTTGAAATTAACCTTGGTGATCAGATAAAATCTTGGCACCTCATATTTTGCTGTTGCGTCCTTGTGTAACATACTTAGCGGTGGCTTAACGGACAGTCCAGATATATGCCATTTGCAATTCCAAAGTATGGAGAACCAAAGGAATCACGCAATTGGAGCTGTTATTTTGCAATTACAAAAATTGCTGGAAAAACAATTAAGACCAAGAAGATCATTAAATATCCAAACCTACCTTCAGCTATTAGGCCTGTTTCTCACAGCGAAGAGCTTCCTATCCCTGCACCCACCTGAAAATGTGAATCTCCTGTCAGAAACTCCGACGAAGAAGATTTACATTTCGTCAGAAAAATGACGATTTGAAGACCTTGCTTATAATAAGAATGTCAACAGACCTCATAGAATTATCACCAATGACTCAGTATCTAGTTCGCGATCTATCATTGTAAAAGAAACGGCAGAAACTAGATAAAGGGTGGAATCTCCTTGAGAAGGAAACTAAATTTCCTCTTATTGGCGACGCGAAGAATAATTCAGACTCTTTTCTCGGTAGACAGGCAAATTTAATGTATTGTACTGATGTTGAATTATTAATGAGAGAATTAGGAGACTGTCATGATCCTAAGGGTGGAGATTGTTATAAAAGATTCTTCCAAACCAGTTTAAAAGCATTGCTTCTTCCTAATGGAAATGTGAAACCTTCGACTCCAATTTATTGCCTATGAAGCCCATATGAAAGAGACCTACGACAACATGAAAATTTTGGTATCGAAAATACGATACGAACCGCATTCTTGGAATATGCGGCGATTTAAAGTTATAGCACTTTTGTGAGGTCTCCATTGTCCTTAAAAATTTTATTGTTTACTTTGTAAACTCATAGCAGAGATCGAAAAAAATAATTTTGTCAAGAAGCAATGACTAAAAGAAATCTAATACCCTTGAAATAAAAATAGTAATTTTTCAACCACTGTGAAACGCTAACTAGTATATCTTCCTAATTGCTCATCAAACTCGGGTTAATGAAAGATTTTGTAAAAAGCGATTGATAAAAGTGGTCCAGGGTTTCTATACGTAAATAAGAAATTCCCTAGGATAAGTGAGGCTAAAATTAAAGAGTGTATATTTGTAGGCCCACAAAATTAAGGAAAGCTACTGAAGGACCCTCACTTGAATGAAAGCTTGATAATATTGAAAAAACATGCATGAGATCCTTTAAAAGGTCATAACTGGGTTCTAGTCAATATTAAGGCCGAAAACTATGAAGAACTAGTTCCCGAACTCTTTCGAAATTATAAAGCAATGGGATGTAACATGTCTCTAAAAATAATTCCTTCATTCACACTTGGACGTTTTTTCCTAAAACTGCTCTAGGCCGCTATAGCGATGGCATGGTGACCGCGATTCCACCAAGATCTTCAACTATGAAAAACGTTATCAGAAAATTGGAATCCAAATATGCTTGCGACTATTGTTGGGGACTAAAAGGAATGTTCTTTGCAAATATAGTAGAAAATCTTCAAAATCTACATTTTAAATTGCAGAAGTATATAGGTGAGTAAATTAACTAAAGCTTTTCATTTTATAACAATATTAAATTTTTAATTTCGTATTACAAAAAAAAACCTGCCAGTTACAACAAAATGGTATGCAAATTCGGAATCAGCGCACAAAACTCCATAAGGAACAGCCAACTTTACTCATTTAACAGAAAAAAGTCAAATTTTGTCGTCCAGTGTTATTATTATTATTATTATTATTATTATTATTATTATTATTATTATTATTATTATTATTATTATTATTATTATTATTATTATTATTATTATTATTATTACTATTATTTTTAGTATTGATATATCTACTATTACTACTATTATTCTTCTGTAAAAAGAAAAGAAAAAGAAAAAAAATACTCATGTCAAGCTATGCAACCTTGAAATAACATCTGTTTTTTTCCTTCTGGCTTCCCTAAACTCTCTCTCTCTCTCTCTCTCTCTCTCTCTCTCTCTCTCTCTCTCTCTTCTTCTCTCTCTCTCTCTCTCTCTCTCTCTCTCTCTCTCTCTCTCTCTCTCTCTCTCATCCATATGCCAATTTTAGTTTTAATCTATCTATCTATCTATCTATCTATCTATCTATCTATCTATCTATCTATCTATCTATCTATCTATCTATCTATCTATCTATCTATCTATCTATCTATCTATCTATAAATAAGATCTATCTACGTTTGTACTTTGTGGTGAAAGGTTGATTTAAAATCTAAAGGTTGGTTAAATTTAGAAGCATAATGAAGAGTGATTTTTGAGAAACTCTCTAAAATGTAAATCTCTTTAGAATTTTTTCTTATGTACTCAGTGCATTGTGACTATTAGTTATGTTTAAAAAATTTTCTTTTTATTTTTCTATATTTTTAATTAATTATTTAATCAAAGATATTTTGGCTCATGTTAATAAATCCTTACGTTTTTCTCTAACTCATAAAATTTTAGGTTAAATTTTTACAACTTAGTTTAAATGTTTAAAATGTTTGGTAAAAAATTCCTGAAATTTTAAATATAATCCATCTTTTTAAAAGATCGATGAACCATTAATATTGTCAAAAATTTACTTTCCCTTTTATTAATAAATATATAATATATATATATAATATATATATATAATTATATATAATATAATATCTAATATACATATATATATATATAAACTATATATTAATATATATATATATATAATTATATATATATATATTTAATAATAAATATATATATATATAATATATATTTATATATATATATCATTTATTATATAAAAATATATATATACTAATATATAAAATAATTTATATATATATAATATATATATATATATATATATATATATATAATATATATAATTATATATATATATATATATATAATATTATAATATATATACGTTGTATGTATGTTTTAAAATTCTGGCAATATCTTAATATTATGTAAATAGATTTAACACTTCATCCCTTTACTGCAGGCTTACTAGCAAATATATAAATCAATCATCATATGTCATTGCTTTTGTTTTTAGTTTTTATTCATAAACACTCCACGTACTTTCAATATTTTTGATAAGCATATTGGTATTAATTAGCACAAAAACCTGTAATAAATTAAATTATTATTTTTAACAAAATTGAACTTTCTTATTCTAATGCAATATAACCTAATCTACCCATAATCAACCTATGTACCTCTACTTAACTTAATTTTAAAACTTAACCTAACTAACCTATACCTAACCTAACCTAACCTAACCTAAACAACCTAACCTAACAACATAACCTAACCTAACCTACCAACCTAACCTAATAACATAAACCTAACCTAAGTAACTTAACTAACCTAACCTAACCTAAACCTAACCAAACCTAACCTGACTTAATCATAACGTTATATAACGTAACCTAACCTAAGGTAATCAAATTTCAAATTAAAAATAATGATTTATGTTACCTCTCGCAAGTAGGTTTCGAATTTAACTCACACTGGCTTGACAAATATTTAAATTCCTCTTTGTTTAATGAATGTTAAATCATAAGAAACATAAATAACAATAATTAAAAATTGAAAAAAAAAGAGTTATGGAACATATTTTTTTGCACCAATACAGTTAATAACTAAATAAAATTGTTTAAAAAAACTTAAAATATAAATAAAATAAAGAAAGATCATGAGATGCGAGCTTCACCAATACTGTAAATATTGAATAACCTATTTTCTCTTTCATAGGGTAAATTTTACTTTTTCATTATTAAGAAAACTTCACCAAAGAATGTAAAAAAAAATTAACACGACCCGATATTTTTATCTTACTTTTTAAGTGAAGCAACTTTACTTTTTATTTAAATACGTTGTTTAAATCTAACAAGAAATACAAAATCTCTTTGTATTTTTCTTTTTAATTTTTTTAAATTTTTTTATTTTTAATTAATTGCAATATAATCTATAAGATGAACAAATTGTGCTGTATTTCAGCTTGTAAGCTTTGAATAGCTTTTCTGATTATATCAAAGACTTTTATTATTATGGTTTAAGTGAATTGTTAAAAATGGAAGTTAATGACTTACTATGTTATGTGACAACAGCTTTAGAAGTGATACTAGATAATGATACTATTGTTATGACCTGCATTGCTTTTTATGGTGCATCTAATATCAAGGATGCTAAACAGAGACTCGAATTTATTAGGGAGAAGAATAAAATGATAGATTAACAGACTATCTATCTATCTATATTTCTATCTATCTATATAATTAATTCATTCTGCTAAACATAAGAATAAAGATTTGCCTAAATTTGTTGCAGTCATATAGATCACTCCCACCAGCAAGTGGTTTTGAAATTATTGGTGGAGAATTAATCAATTTAATTGATGAAGTCACAAAACTGAGAGAGGAAATTAATCACTTGAAAAATCAAAGATTAAAAGATAATAAACTAGCATCTGATATGGTTAGTATTAAAGAAAACTTATTTGAAATTAAAAATGATATAAGGAAACTTAATGAGATAAACGACAAAGATATAAAAATTTCCGGAAGTTGTACTTCGAATGATGAACTTTTAGATCATAATTTAATACTACCTTCAGCACCTCCTGCTTCCCAAATGGATTTAAGCGTTGATTCTGAAGAAGTTACTGCTTTAAAAAAAATCAAACGTAAATGAAATTATGTTTAAGAAAAGTTGGGCTGAAATTGCTTCAATTCTCTTAATAAAAAAAAGAAATCTGTTTCATCTAAAATCTAAAGGATTTACAGATGCAAAGGAAAATTCTAAAAAAAAATTGGTTTCTAAGGAGAAAAATGATCGTCAATTGGAAGATGATAAATATGAAAAATCAAAAAAATTGTTTTCTAAGGAGACGAATGATCGTCAATTTGAAGACGATATATTTGAGAAATCAAAAGATAATATGTTTACTATTGTGATGTCTCGAAAAAAGAGTAAACAAATAATTTATGTAACTAAAAATTCAAAACCTAATGATAACTTCAGAAGTGCCAAAAGGTTAATGGAATTTTGTATTGGGAGATGTGCTTTAAGTGTTAAAAGTATTCACTTACAAGAATTTGTCAAAGATAATTTGGACATAGATTGGTTAAATGTCGAAGAGTTGAATTGCAGGAATCCTTAATCTAAATCTAAAATTAACAAATTGATGAAGGATTTAAGGAAAACTTTTAAACAAAATTAAAAAAGTAAAACAAGAACATTTAATAAATTAATAACATATATAGATATTAATATATACATATGTTCTAAAAACTGTTACACATCAATTTTGAAGTAGCTTTTCTTCCTGGAATTAAAAATTTTTCTGCATATTATTCCCGCAGGCCAGAAGTCTTCGTTTAAAAGTTTTTCCTTAAATCCTTCATCAATTGTAATTTAAAGGATTTAGAGTAGGGATTCCTGCAATTCAACCCTTCGACATTTAACCAATCTATGTCCAAATTATCTTTGACAAATTCTTCTAAGTGAATATTTTTAACACTTAAAGCACATCTCCCAATATAAAATTCCATTAATCTTTTGGCACTTCTCAAGTTATTATTAGGTTTTGAATTTTTAGTTCCATAAATTATTTGTTTACTCTTTTTTCGAGACATCACAATAGTAAACATATCATCTTTTGATTTTTCAAATATATTGTCTTCAAATTGATGATCATTCGTCTCCTTAGAAACCAATTTTTTTGTTTTTTCATATTTATCATCTTCCAATTGACGATCATTTTTCTCCTCAGAAACCAATTTTTTTTTAGAATTTTCCTTTGCATCTGTAAATCCTTTAGATTTTAGATGAAACAGATTTCTTTTTCTTATTAAGAGAATTTGAAGTAATTTCTGCCCATTTTTTCTTAAACATAATTTCATTTACGTTTGATTTTTTTAAAGCAGTAACTTCTTCATAATCAATGCTTAAATCCATTTGGGAAGCAGGAGGTACTGAAGGTAGTATTAAATTATGATCCAAAAGTTCATCATTCGAAGTACAACTTCCAGAAATTTTATATCTTTATCGTTTATCTCATTAAGTTTCCTTATATCATTTTTAATTTCAAATAGGTTTTCTTTAATACTAACCATATCAGATGCTAGTTTATTATCTTTTAATCTTTGATTTTTCAAGTGATTAATTT
The DNA here is from genome assembly GCA_015478945.1 of Trachelipus rathkii. Taxonomy (NCBI): domain Eukaryota; kingdom Metazoa; phylum Arthropoda; class Malacostraca; order Isopoda; family Trachelipodidae; genus Trachelipus; species Trachelipus rathkii. The sequence continues at coordinate 35,356 of JABUQX010046355.1, forward strand.
CCTCTCTCAGTTTTGTGACTTCATCAATTAAATTGATTAATTCTCCACCAATAATTTCAAAACCACTTGCTGGTGGGAGTGATCTATATGACTCTGCAACAAATTTAGGCAGATCTTTATTCTTATGTTTAGCAGAATGAATTAAGTCCAAAATATCTTGCAAATCACCTCTCAACCTATCGTCTCCTCTTCTCCATTTTATTTCTTCTCCTAATAAATTCGAAAGTCTCTGTTTAGCATCCTTGATATTAGATGCACCATAAAAAGCAATGCAGGTCATAACAATAGTATCATTATCTAGTATCACTTCTAAAGCTGTTGTCACATAACATAGTAAGTCATTAACTTCCATTTTTAACAATTCACTTAAACCATAATAATAAAAGTCTTTGATATAATCAGAAAAGCTATTCAAAGCTTACAAGCTGAAATACAGCACAATTTGTTCATCTTATAGATTATATTGCAATTAATTAAAAATAAAAAAATTTAAAAAAATTAAAAAGAAAAATACAAAGAGATTTTGTATTTCTTGTTAGATTTAAACAACGTATTTAAATAAAAAGTAAAGTTGCTTCACTTAAAATAAGATATATAATATTTGTCGTGTTAATTTTTTTTTTTAACATTCTTTTTTTTGTTTTGCTAATAATGAAAAAGTAAAATTTACCCTATTAAAGAGAAGATAAGTTATTCAATATTTACAGCTTTTTAATTTGGGCGGGGGTTTGGAAGCCCCCCTCGAAAAATTTAAAATTAAATTTTTAATTCTTTTCTTTTAATTTTTATTTATATTTAGTTTTTTTTAAACAATTTTAATAGTTACCTATATGCTAAAGTGCTAAAAAAAATTTTCATGATTGTTCTTCAATATTTTAATTAATTTTTTTATGTTCCTTAAGGGGGGGGGGGGGGGGGGGGGGGTGGTATTTAATTACATTTCATTAAAACAAAGAGGAATAAATTTTTGTCAACCAGTGTGTGTTAAATTAAAGTCTCCTCATAAACATAAATCATTATTTAATTGAAATTTGATTACCTTAGTTTAGGTTACGTTATATAACGTTATGATTAAGTCAGGTTAGGTTTGGTTAGGTTTAGGTTAGGTTAGGTTAAAGTTAGTTATTAGGTTAGGTTATGTTATTAGGTAGGTTCGGCTAGTTAGGTTAGGTTTATGTTGTTAGGTACGGTTAGTTTAGTTAGGTTAGGTTAAGGTTAGGTTAGTTAGGTTAGGTTTAGTTAAATTAGGTTAAGTAAGGTTACATAGGTTAAGATTATGGAGTAGATATCTTATTATTGCAATATAGATTAAGAAAGTTCATTTGTTAAAAATATTTTAAAATTTATTTCACAGGTTTTGTGCTAATTAATCCAAATGCATTGGTGAACATATATGACTGTGGAAAGTACGTGGAGTGTTTTTTAAATATAAAACTAAAAAACAAAAGGAATACATTAAGATGATTGATTCATATATTTGGAAGTATGCGTGAAAAAAAAAAATGAAGAAAAAATTTCTATTACAATAATATTAAAAGAATATTTGCAGATTTTAAACATATCAACAACGTATATATGATATAATATATATATATATATATAGTAGTATATAATAATATATATATATATAATATATATATATATATATATATATATATATATATATATATTATACTATATATATATATTATATATATATATATATATTATATATATTAATAAATATATATATATATATATATATATATATATAATACTATATATATATTAATATATTATATATATATAATAATATAATATATATATATATATATAATATATACTATATATAAATATATATATAATATATTATATATAATATATAATTATTATATATATTAGTATTATATATATATAAGGAAATGTAAATGTTGACACTTATAAAACTTTCAACTTCCATTAAAAAATATATACCCATTAATGTAAAGTAAATTTTTTTTAGCCAACATTTTTAAACATTTAAAACTAAGTAATAAAAAAATTTAACCTAAAATTTATGAGTTAGAGAAAAACGTAAGGATTTATTAACATGAGCCAAAATATTGTTAAATAATTAATTAAAAATAATGAAAAATATAAAAAGAAATTTTTC
>JABUQX010046356.1:0-35360 GCA_015478945.1 Trachelipus rathkii
CGTAATTGTTAATTTACTAATATTATAGAAATTTAATACATAACTCTACATGCCGCCTTATAGCCAAAATTGATAAATTATGGCGCTAATACCTTCTTTTTGATTTCTTAGCGTTTTAATGACCAAGCCGAGTCAGGAGAGGAACTTTTTATCCCGAAGATAGAAAAAGAGGACATGCGCAGAAGTTTTATCACCCTCTTTGGGACACCCAAAAGTCCGCTCCTAATAAAGCTTTCACATTTTCCAAGCAGCACAATTTACTATCGAGAATAAGAGTAGCAGTGAATGTACGCAGGGTATTAACAAAATCAGAACCATATCCCAACATTTTTGATTGGAAAGGATGTGAATATGGATATCTTCTCTTAACCAAGAAAATCCTTTTATCGTTCCAAAGATTTTATTAAAAATTTCAGATTGCTGATGTTTATGAACCACAGATTTGCCAGGAGCGCAAAAAAATTGAGAGGTAGGCCGCAGTGATATATTCGCAGTAGTCAACTCCCAACAGCGAAGGGTATATGACGCAGTTGCACAGGTTGATGGGAGAACTCAAGAGCATCACAATGGTGAAGTTGTCAATGATGAAAGAGTGAATGAAATATAAAGAGGCGAAGTTCAAAAAGTGTAGTGACACTTGTTGCCAAAGGAAAATATTCTTATAGGAAACAGATGGTAAAAGAGTGTAACAGAATTTCGAGGGAAACATCTAGTGGAATAACTCCAAATTAGAAGAAAGGGGCCAGGAAGTATCGCTGCATTTGAATTTTATAGCAGAAAAATTTGTCCCAAATAAATATAACACACGTAGACGAAAAAACCAGGATGTGCCGTGACTAAGAAGATAGTGATGATGATCCTGAGCCTACTAAGGGGCATAGGACTATTTGATTAGCAACTTGAGAAGTAAAGTATTTTGTAGATAGTTCTTTGCAAACACTTTGGAAGCAAGATAGCTCTCGCCGCCCTTACATTTAGTAGCACTTGACACGTAAATAGGAACGAGGGATACTTCACATATTAGATAGACAGCGTCATGCGCAGACGCCTTAGTTTAAGAAACGCAGCAGGGAGCGGTAATGATTGGATATGCCCAAGGAAGTCCAGTGGGATTTAAAACAATTGATTATGGCAAATATTGACAGATCACTTTGATACAGCAATAGGACAATGAAAGAATTAATCAAAAAAAACCAATTTAAACACTAACAATATAAATCCTCTGCCCTTTTAGCATTCAAAACACATTACAAGGGTCATAAGCTAATAATTGAAGGTTCTCTTTTCAATATTTACAGCGCAGTAATTACAATACCATATATGTATTAAGATACATTTAAAAAACTTCATAATATCTAAGATACGCAAAGGTTATAATATCAATGTACAGTATTTGACGCATTTAGGACGGGACAACACACTTATGAATCACAGTAAAATAATTTATGACCAGCTAATTATAATAAACTGAATTATTAATGTTAAGAAAAAACGAGATAAATTGATAAACAAGTAGCATTTATCAGTTTTTCTACTAAATAGTATTATAAATGGAAAATAGTTCTACAGGTTCGCCTAACCGGTATTTCAACGTGTATTTCACTATATATTTCCACTCTCTTGATGTAATAAAATAAGTTTTCCTCTCAAAAATTTGTTACTCTAACATAATTTTCTTAGAATTTTAATTTAAGGAAGATATATCAATCTTATCAAGGGGTTCATTCTCTAATGATACACCAAGCCTCCTATCAGCAATGATTTTGAATTTTCTTTCACTCCTGCTTTAAGTATTAATTGCCTCAAAATTATTTTCAATAATAATCAAAAAGAGTATCACTGGCACACTTTCAACCCTAACTCTTTTCAATTCAACAATTGCTGTTATTTTTGAGAAGATTACAATATTTGACATATGGAAAACTAAATTTATTTGACAAATTTGTGGCACAAATTTTAACTAATTTGCTATCGCAAACATCTTTAGAACGTTTTCAAATTTTAATGTTGAAAATTAAGAAAGCAGTTAAATTGATCTTCTCTCTCGGTTACCCAACAGAAAAAGTGAGAATTGAGTGAGACCCAATATATGAACAGGGAATTTTACACCTACCTAAATGCCCTTAAGTATGCAATATTTCGTCGCCCATTCACCTTTGGGCAGAGCAGATTAAAACAGATAATTTTATATATTAGAAAGAGACTTACAAAAGACCGTCGACCAATGTATAGCACAGACCTAAAAGCATTAAACTTCACACATCACTTTTCGCCCTTTTTACGGAACACTCAGCATATTCAATGAAGACACAAAAAAGCTTAGAAGTGTCCTCTAGAATAAAACATGAGACATCATTATTCACTACTTCCTTAACCTTTTACAAGCAATATAGACCTATGATAGATATATAACATTTCCTCAAAACCCATATACAGTTTAAGTCATTTTATTGATTTTCTTAATAATATTGTAAATTGTGCAAATGAATGGGAAAGCAAGATGGTCATTTTCAATGTGTAAAATTGTGACACTTGTTTCAATTCAATTTTATTAGTCTAAATTTAAGATGATTTTAAGAAGTTCTAAAATTTTTGAATTTATAATTACTCGCTTCACGACTAAGTGTAGAATATTTGGATATATAACAAATAATATTTAATTCCTTTTCTAAATAGAAGAAAACAAATCCTTCATATCTAGTGAAGCCCCACCAAAATCTTTAATATTAATAAATTCACTTTTCATAGCTTTTTCAAAATTTCATTCACATTCATCATAAATATATTCTTTTCAGATATTAGGAGAAACCCTGATTACCCCATACTTAGAATACAATTTATAACCACAGTGCGAACGCTCTCTCTAAACACATTTTCAGCTCACCCCTAGTAAAGGTATCGTCAACTAGTTCCAGAACGTTCTCAGCCTACAACGTTCCAAGATTTACAAATTCTAATAGCTATGCTAAAGCCATATATGTCTCTCACTTTTAATGTAGATTTTATAAAATTACATTTGAAATTGTCAATTACAATTATATTTTGCGAGGAAAAAGCTCGGTAATCGTTTAGATAAGAATATTAAAATTTTTTAGTTTAAAACAGGTTATTCAATATGACGTCAAATTAAACTTGAAATATTTGTTCATCTCTGAGATAAACACAAAATATTGTAATGCCATTACTCAGAAAATGTCAATTTAGGACACAAAAAACTTATAATAAATTATCTTTTACTTTAGTATGCCAATGAACGAATTACTAATTGCTGTCAAGATCTAAAACCTTATCTTCATAAAATTCCTTGTATAACCAAACAGCTTTAGAAACCAAATATAGAACCTGGATATTCAGCACCTTGTAAAAGTATGGTATAAAATCGTATTTAAGGCTAACACATGGTATGATGAAAAAAATTTTTAGAAAAAGGATTTTAGAAGTTAGAGAATTTTTTGGAATAACCTCTATCAAATAATCATGCAAATTACCTGTTATTTAGTGAAGACAATTCGAGCTTGAATAAATATATGAATTGCCCACTTTGTCAGACCAAACCTCTTTGCTACGTCATCCACTGGAGCAAGACTCTTTTAGGAAGGTGTCACTTATCTGTTTTTTTTTGAAAATTGCATTTCAAAATGAAACACATTATTTTATTAAATCTGAGAAGTACGTGTTAAAACTCCAATCTTAAGATATTAAGAAAGTAATGATTCACTCTATGTTTCAATTTAAACAATCCTACTTAGACTCTCTAATTTAATTGTCAAAGTTCGGGAGAAAACTAAGTCTAGATAGATTAGGATTTCTTAATATAAAACAGGCATTTTCTTGCAGATCATCTACAGTCAAATTTTGTATATAAAACAAATATTATTTGGATATTCAAGAGGAGTTTAGTGACGATATGAGAACGGATACGCGCCCAAATTTTAGCCATACGCACCCCTAAAAACAATAGTAGGAAAACTCTCTAAATTTTATTATCGGTCTCTGTATGGAGCTCAGAATAGCACATATCAGTTGACAATTGTCTGAATAGCTGTTCTGGAAACATACTGACCTAGAGAACCCAAATCAATTTCAGATAGCTTGTTGATGACTCTTATAGAAATTGCCCTAATATCCTTATTTTTACAAAATTTTCGATAAAATTATAATGTAAGAAATATTTAAGAAAAGACGAATTCTTTAAAAAATGTTATTTTCGCTTATTAGCATGAGAGTTTTCAAAGACTAATAAATTTTGTATATAAAAAGCATTGACATATTACCAATCTTACCAACTTATAAAAACAATCGTTCCCATTAACGAACATTCAAATTATTTCAAATTTCACATTTCAGTTATTCAAGTCCAGTCGATTTCGTTAAAATGAAATACTTCTCCATCACATTTATCATTCTTTCATATATGCGTTTTCTGCAACCAATCCCTTCTAAGAAACACTTCCCGAATTTATGAGAAAGCTTCTCGCCAATTGATTTCTTAACTGGTGGAAACTTTAGGATATCATCTTAATCTAATTGCAACAAATGAGAGGACATCATTATGCATTTCAAGGCTAAAAAGTTGTGGTTGTCATTTTTAGAGGTTTTATAAGAAACAGATAGTGTTAGCACATTGTGGCATCGTTATTAAGTCTCTTCTTTGTAAAGATAAAAGTTCATTAATGAATACAACATGAGAGTTTCCTTCGCAAACTCTCATGTCATAAAGGTACTAAATGATGACTTAATATTCTACCTCTCCTTGGTTAAAGAATCTCAGCTATTTCGTTGTATTAAAGTTATAAACAATGCGTTTTTCTATATGGAAATTGACACCATATTACATATATCTACCTAGTTCATTAAGAAAAACATCCAACGTATCAGCTGTATATTATAATCAGACCAAATTAAGTGGTCAAAACCACATAACATAAATTCTCTTTTCAGTTTTCCTTGCACCTAGTGTCATTTTCTTCATATAATAACACTGATTTATATTTATATTTCAGTTGATCTCAAAGCAGACTATTGAATAATAACTTTGCCCCGTTTCTAATGTCTAAACTCTTACACACTCAATCAACTTTTGTAACAAAATTTAATCTACTTCAATTAAGATTCTCACTTATTTCTTAGCTTTCACTTACAATTGTTAATAAATATACGATATATATCGTACTTATTACAGAACGTCTAAAACGCACTTTGTGTTTGCCTGTAAGGCATTTCAAATTTCATTACCTAAAGGAAAGAAAAGCCAGCTAATTATCTCTCTTAGAGAAAGAAACATTACTAAAATCCTATTTTCTTATGTCTAACTCTTCGCAAAAATGTTATCATTATACCAAAGCTGAAGCATTCCTACAAAGAAAAAAAATATGTATTTGGACTTTTACTAACCATATATCATCATCCCAACAAGAAACTGCAACACTTATAAGATTGTAATGTCAAAACAATCTTTCATTCCATTGAGTTTTATAAAACATAGACCAACTTTCCATACAGCTACTCACAATTTTATTCTAAATGGGGTCTACCATCATAAAACCTATTACAAAGTAAACATCCATTGATGTGACACAACTATCCTGTACGATTACCTGCTTATTTTGAAATAATTACATGAACATATCTACCAACTCTTTCTAGCAACACACAAACCAACATTATTTTTTTTACAAATGTGGCCTGAAAATACCGAAAAACTCAATTTAGATTTTCCATTAATCCAAACACTACTTTTCAAAAGCTTGGTCGACACAATAGAATCTAATAATTAGCCAGCAAAAAATCCCGTTTAACAAGTTACTAAATCATTCTTCTTTGTAAATGACAAAATTAAGCAATTAAGCCCATCTATTTTCCTTCTTCTTTTCCTTCTCCGATACATTCTTAAGAAGGATGCTGAAAAAAATAATTTTGTTTACATCATCTAAACAAACAGGCATTTTTTTCAGGATTGTTAAAAAATCTTTTTAACTTTGTAAAGTAACATGTGCCACGGACCTTATTACATATTATTTTTTTTAAAAAAATACATCTCAAAAAGTTAAAAATAAATAAAAGACATATTAGAAAAACAGACATCATTATCAAACATGATTTATTAAGAAGAATGGAAAACCGTATTTAAATCTTATTCTATTTATTAAAAAGAATAAATTAAAAAGAAAAAGTAACAAATAAAATGGTAGAACACTACATTCTCAAATGTTTTAAATTTTTTGACAGCATTATTTACATCCACCTAAAACTAATAATAAATTCTCAACCCTTTTTTCTCACCTAAATAATTCTCACTATTCTCTTTCGCACTATCTTACACACAACAAATGGGTGTGTGAAAATTCACTGATTTTCAAGTTCCATGTTTCCCACTTAGCAAATCAAGTTCACTGTGTTCACATGTTCAGAAAATCAAATATATCAAAATACTTAACTTTAAAAGAAAATAAAATATTTTTTAAGTATTAACCTAAAAATATTGTCCGAAAAGAATTAAAAATTAGCAACCACAGTATTTTAGAAAACTCTCATCCAATTTTAAGAAACTTTTTAACAGAATATCAATGATAACTACAGTAAGCCTTTATTTTACATCAGATAATTATGTTAGAGTTTCTTTCTCTCTATGCATTAAAGTGTGCCATTCTCGAAAACATTGTTAAGGAATCTCCAAAAATGATATCCGTACTACACAACTAACCTCTGTATTTTGTACTACTCTACCATTTTGCATTCTATAACACCACACTCTCAACGAAATTTCCATAAATTTTTTTTTCTTTCTCTGGTCTTTTAGTCAACGCTAAAGATAACCCACAATACACAGCTAACTAAACTTTCTTCTAGAGATCCCAAAATAATGACATAAAACAACTTATTATAATTATTCCTTACTTTTTGGTATCTGACATCAATCTCAAGTTACCAACGGGATAATGACAAATAAATTAACACAATAAGTAAACTCTAATATCTCTATTGGCAAAAAATAAAATAAATAGCAAATATAAAAAAACACAAACACCAAAAAAATATAAAATACAAACATTATTATAAACCCAGCTAAAGCAACTAAGCGTACATTGTAATGTAAGAACCAAAAAAAAACAAAAACCATTACAAAATAAACCCAAAAAAAAAAAAAATAAGTGCAAAAAAACTAAAAAAAAACACTGAACGATATGACCTGAAAAAATAAAACTAATATTGAAAATAAAAAATATAATTTTAGGAATAATAAAACATTTAAAATTGAGTTTTTTTACGGAATTGTGATTTTCAGCATTTGAAAAAAATAAATGGTTTTCATTACAAATAATTTTAACCGAAGATGAAAAGGCAGAACAAAATAGAAGCTGAAGAATTTGGAATAAGTCGTTAGAGAAAATTGTCTTAAATTGAGGTTTATTAACTAATGAAAATTTTAAATCATTATTAAAATGAATAAACAATGCGAAAAATTCTTAATATCCTCCATAAAAAATAGGTAATTTATATTTGCTCTAAATGAAAACATTGTAAATTTAATAAAAAATTATTTTAATAACTAAACTTAAAAATTCAAATGCCATACCTTATCCTATAAATTTTCACATATACAATAATCATACTTTATTTATTTAGAACTCTTAAACTTACGATTTTTCCTAAATTTCAAAATTTGTGCATGAAAATTATTTATTTTTAACGTTATATTTGTTGAAAATAAACAGGAAAAAAAAAAGAAGAAACAAAAGAATATAATGAACAACAGCACTTAAGTTTGAAAAAATAATTAATCAATTTAAAAATTATTGAAATTATATTTATTAAATAAAACAAAGGTATTTCAAAAATGTTTGAAACAAAATAATTGTTTAAATATAATACAAGTTATGAAAATACTTTTAAATAAGGAGAATTTAAATTAATAATGTTTTAAAGGTAAAATCCAACTCATTCTATGCTGAACGTAAGACGTTTATATTAAATAGAATAGAAAATAAGATATCAAATATTTCTAATAAAGTAATATATAACGATATTTTACTACCCAAAATATAATATCAAATTAGTAATAGTAAAATAGTAGGGGAAAACCTTGTTAAACATGTTTTTAAATTATAAAAAAAAATTAATATATGATCCGGATAATTCTAAAACTCTATGTGATAATTTTTTCACGTTACGAATTTGAGAAACCTTAAAGTAAACTAACGACTTTTAATCACATAAATCATAACTTATTTGAAATTCATAAGGTAAATCTTAAATTGATGTTTTTAACAAATAAAAAAGGGAAACTTAGTCTAGATTAAGCATGGTTGAAAAGATAAGTGATGTTTTCAGTTAGAAAATAGCAATTTCCAAAAAGTTAATGTGAAAAACAGATAAAGTTTTAAAATAAATAGAGAGTTTCCTAAGATTTCTAGTAGAATTTGACAGTTTTAGATCCGATAAAATAAGCGCAGTTGAATGCATATGCTCAACATTTTCATATATTTTTTGTTTTTAGGAGTTTACCAAATATTTCATACGTTTTGAAAACCTGTTTTTTTTTTAATTAAAAAAAATTTTAACTTCTAAAGATTTACGCTTTTTCTTTAGTACATTACCAAATTTTTTCTAGTGTAGAACTCTAAAAAGTTACGATTTTGCAAGCTAAAATAGGGTTCAACATTTGAAATTATTGTTTATGTGTAATCTTTGAAAAATGGCTTTTTAGGTGTCTATATAAAGCTGTAGCATACAATGAACTTAATAATTTGAATATCTATAATGAGTCTTCAGATTTAAGTGTTGCCAACCAATTATGAAGGAGATGAGGGATAAAGAAATGATATCAAAAAAAGGGCTCTTGCGGAATACTTTGGAAACCAACAGGTGATCATTTGTAACCAACAATATTAATTTCAAAAAAAAACCAAAAGCAGATAACATAAAAAACCAAAACACAAGGGACCAGAGAAGATACAATACATTAGAGACGACCGTAGAGTTAGGCGCGGAAGGCCAAGTTCAATAAACTCTCCTAATTGTTTTATCGACCGAACCCAACGCGAGAGAACTATGAACCAATTCATGAATAAAAAGCTACCGAACAACATTACAATCAATTAGTGAAAAGGATAAGTATAATTTAAATTGGAAAAAAAAAGTAAAAGTAACTTTTATATGTGGCAGAATTTTCTAATTCTTAATTGCTTACCAGACTGTAAAATATTTCATGGGATTTTATTTCCCACTCCTATAAAATCTTGTTACCAAAACCTAATAATGATCAAATGAATTATTTATTCTTCTTTGAAAAATTAGTGACTAAATGGTAAAAGCCTTCAAGGAATTGATTCCCTTCAACTTTTATTGCTTTTCATAATAAGACGATGAAACTGTTATTAAACTAAAAAAACCCCATTATAAAATCCCCTCAATCATAAACCAAAAGTCAACCGCAATTATTCGAAAGCGCAACTATAATTCTACAATAACAGTTTACAAAAAATTTAGAACTCTTAATAAAAAAGATACAAGCATGAAATAGTTTTAGCGTGTTACACTTACTGAATGTTAGATTAAAATGAAATTTTCAATTCTCTATCAAACAAAGAAGAGATAATATAAATCCCATTCATTAGAACAAAAATTGAGCCCATAAAGAACCCTCCCTATATAACTCGACACTTGTGACAGATTATAAACTAAATAGAAACAAACAGTCTAGGAAAAGTTAAAAATTGATCCTCCCAAAATGTCGGATATTTTACCTTCGCGGAAATCCTTAGCCTGATCGCAGAGGAAACTTTGAGTAGAAGCGATGCTGAAAAGCTATAAATCAATGTTGAACAAATTGCAAAGCAAGAATTTCAAAGAAGTCCAGAGGAAAGAGAAAGGTGTTCGAAATATGAGATATGTTGTACTAATGTAAGGAGTAATCAGGGTTAAATTAATCATTACAGGGTTTGGAAAACTATAGAAAAGACCAAGAAAAGAAAAGAAAAGAAAATTTAGAGATAGCTTAACAAATTGAAGAATGATATATTAAAATTAAATTGGCACTCTCATTTATTTATGAAATAATTCAAAAGTTTACAAGTTGCAAACAATAAATATTACAAATAATTTCATGTTTTAGTTTGTTGAGAAAAAATCTAAAACACCAAATGAGAACAGAAAGAAAAACTCCCAAGAGCCAACCCCCTGTTTTAATTAAATAAACACAAATATTTAACTCTAAATCTTACTACTTTTGTAGACTTAAAATTCCTGCGTCACGCCAATTATGCGCATACCATACTAAATAAGAAATCTTAAAAGAAAATTCTAAACCCATTAGATCTAATTCCAGAAAAACGTCAACAACATCCTTTAGAAAGAGTTCTCCTTTTGCAAATTAGCTATGTGGGTCATGGCATAAACGAAAAATTGAGTTTTTTTTAGAGCAGGCAATACAATTTGTAAAAATCAAATAGCTGCAATAAAGTGTTTTCATTAGACCAAAATGCATATCTCAAAAAAAGCATTAGTTCAAAAGCGAAAGTTGTTATTACATTCTTAAGGTGTCTTAAATTAATGAGATAATTTATTAAAGAATGACAATGTTTTAAATTCATTTGTTTTTAAAGGTTATTAGCCCCCAAATAAAATTTTTTTTATTAGGTATGTAGTAAAATTGAGTTTTAATAAAAAAAATTTTATGAACTATTGCACTTTATTACATTATTTAGAAAAGTATAAATCAGAAAGGTTAAGAAACTCTTAAAGTGTACCATTTTGCGCTAAAATATCAAAACATTTTTTTTCAAAATTTTTTTAGAAATCCAATAATTAATTTTAAACGTTGTAGGTTTTTCAAGCATTGAAAAAATAATAGTTGTACTTAACATTAAAATGCGGAATTTTTTCAAACAAGCAAAGCAAAAAGGAACTTTATTTTAATATGTTTTAGGACGTGTCTTAAAATATGACGTTTTTAATGAAATTTAATAATTGTGTTTTTATATATTAATCCAAATATATATACACAAATTAGTTGTGTTGTACAGATTTTTAGTAAGAAATTTTAGAAATCTTCTAAAAAATTGAACAGCTTTTTCCCTTAAATATTTCACATTACGAATGTAGATAATGTGCATAGTAAAACCAGCCCTACGATATTTTCCCTAATTCAACATTTGAAATTCATGGTAAAAATCTTAAAATTTGATAAATTTTAGTATACTTTAAAATTCAGCATTTGAAAAATTTATAATGTGTTTTCATTGAAAATGCAATTTTCAAAAAGATGAAAAGTTTGAATTAATAAGTAGTGTTAAAGGTTCCTTTAAAATGACTGCTTTAAATTTAAATGAGCAATTTCAATTGAATGTATTTGCACTAATTCCATATAGTATTTTCTTATGTAGTTTTGAAACACCCCTGTTTAATCAATTAAAAAATTTCAACTTTCTAAAATTTACAGACTTTTCAGTATTTGCGGTTACTATAACATACAAAAAATTTCCTTCGTCTTAAAAGTACGTATTTTTCCTAAATTTCAAACGTTATTTGAACATTATTTCAGGTTAATCTTAAATGCAGTTTTTAACAGGAGATTTTCAGTCATTTGAATAAAAATACCTATAGTTGGTTGCATTTGTAGAAAAAGGTTGCAGATTTCCACCGCAGTTGAAGAAAAAAAAAAGAACTTTTATTTATTTATATTATTAAGTGTCTTAAATTGACAGTTTTTAATGATAAAATAAATTCATATTTGTTCTTTATATACTGAAAGTATATTGCGATTAGTTGATGAAAACCTGTTGATAGAAAAATTTATAACTTCATATAAATTATAAGAGAAAATTTACATGTATAGCAAACAATGATTATAATCTCTTATAAGTACGATTATTCCTAAATGTGTATACAACATTTGAAAATTATTAAAGAAAGGATAAATTCTGTAAAACATTGAATGTTTTTTTACGATAGGGGTAGCACAAGTTTTATTTCAGGCAGAGTGTTGATTATATAAATAATAGTCGTAATGTCATTCGCTAACTGCAACTTTCAATGTCAAAGCGCTTAATTAATAGATTATAGGCGTGTCTAATTGTTGGCAAATGACTTCTTTAAATGATCACTTGCAGCTATCCACAGAAATATTAATCATTATACTCACTTATTTTTTTTTATAGTCGCTTGCATTTTACTTTTGAAATCGATATACCAAAAATTTCATTAGTTGTGATAACCTGTCTAGTGTTATATAAACAACATTAAATAATTTTATTTTTTCCTATCTCGATAAAATACCTGTTTCACATTTATCTCACTATTTAATATATGATATCGACTTATATTATGATTTTTCCCTATGATTGTTGACGCCAATTAGTGGTGAACTACTTATTTAAAATGATTTTGACAATATTGTTTTTAAGAGTTTTTAAAATTCTCTAATGTATTTGTTATAATATTACTTGTGATTAGGCGAGCAGAAGGCTTGAACCCCAGAATTGCCGATCTTCGTATTGTTCATTTTCACGGTCAATAGATTTCTTTATATCTCTCACTCGTTAAATTAATATATAAAATGTTTATATTTAGCGTGTCTGAGATAATCTTGTACACAGGACTCTTTTATAATATTTGGAATTGAAAATTTTTCAATAAATATTTGTTTAATATATCCTTTTGCAATTTAGTAATAATTTTATTAGTTGTGAAAACCTTTATAGTAAAAAAATTTAAGTAAAATTTAGTGCAAAGGATTCAATGATTTTTCGTTTTGTTGGATCCAATACTTGTAACATAGGTATCATGATACCTATCTTACAAGTATGTCAAATGCATGTCAACTGGTCGTTTTATACATGCTTGTAATTAATAAAGAATAACCTTAATACTTTTTAAATTTTATATACATTGCTCCTTTTAAAGGAGAATTTTCTACTAGGAAAAATATTTACGATCAGCCCCTAAACACAAAACAATAGAGCTTTACTGTAAGTGGTGATTAAAATTTTAAGTATGGTAAGCATAATTTGTGAAGTGCATTTTTAATTCTTGATATTATGGGTTGACTGTAATACCCAATTTATAATATAAAATACATAATTTTTCGCCTAGGAGTAAAGCCATTGTTTGGAAATATATTTTTGATTTGTCTAGAGTGTAAATTCATTATGAAATCAGACTGCGAGTTTTCCTAATAAATGTACAGAAAAAGAGAATTTATTAATTGTTTTAGTGTGTCTTAAATATGGTATCGACGAATTTTTTAATGAAAACTGAGAATTCAGATTGAATATTATGATTAATTCAAGGTTAAATGCGAGTTCATGATACCTTAATTGTTCGTCAAATTGGATAAATCAGGAAATTAAGTGTGTGAGCAAAACTTGTTTATAAAAAATTTTAACTTCTTAAAAATTACGCTTTTTCTGATAAATATTTACTATCTCTAGAAGATGATACCGAAATTTTTGCATGTTCAAACAAAATATCTATAATTAATAGAGTGATACTTGTTTGTTATAACCAATAGCTTATTCATTTAATTTCGATAATGTGAAAAAGTCAAGAATTGGTTGGAAAGGATCTTTCATAGATGCTAATGATATTATTTAGAGCTTAGTAGATCTTATATGATCAAGTGACATTGTTTGACAGTATAATAAAAATAGACTCTTTTAATTAATGATAGATCTGAAAATATGCAAATATACTAACACTTAAAAAAAGATTATATATTCACTTGATGTATTTACTTTGTTTGATTAATCAAATTGTTTTTATTTACCATAAACTTTCTTATCTATAAAAATTATTTGAAATTTTAGTTGATTTACACATTGTGGAACAACTTACCACACATTAATTTAATGTATTCTATTTAAACTCTTATCTATTGGGTTCTTGAAATATTACCAAGTTCTTTTAAAACATAATGTGTTATTTAGAAGGAAAATTACCAAAAAGTGTCACCAGTGTTTATCTCATTGAGAGAAATATTTACAAAATCTTGACTTTAATCTTCAATCCTAAAGATATTTTGATTATAGCTAGAATGGAAGTAAATATATATCACCATAGAAATTGTATTTCTATCTTAGTATTTCCATGAAAAATCCTGTGTCCTTCTTAATATTAATAAAAATAAATGTTTTTATAACAACATATGCTTAGAAAATTTACGTCTTATATCTCTAAGATAATATTTAACATTACAAATTTGTAAGTAATTAGAACTCTTAAAAGTACGATTTTCCTAGAAATGGTTCAACATTTGAAATATATTCGGTCTGAATCTCTAAATGAAGGTGGACACTCTTTTATTAAAACGGGAGTAATTATATCAGCATTTGAATAAACAACTCCAAAAAAATAAGTTATAGCATTGAAAAGCAATTTCAAAAGGCAGAAAAGAGAATTTATGTATAGTTTTAGGGTGTCTTAATGTGACGTTTTTTAATGAATTTCAAGACTATATTGTTAGTTCAGTTAATGCTTATACCATCCCCATATTTCACAACCACACTGAAACCTGTTTTATAAAAGAAATGTTATAGAACTTCAGAAAATCGAAAGACTTTTTCTTAATTTTCGACAGTTACAAAATTTAAAACTCTTAAGTACCATTTTCCTAAATAGTTCAAACGTAATACTTTGCTAAAAAGTTTCAGTATTGTTTTGTTAATACATGTACTTATTGTCAGGGCTGATGTAGTGTTTAACGGTAGGAATTATTTGATTTTCAGCATTTGAAAAAATAATGTGTTTCAAATTGAATTGCAAGTTCAAAAAGCAGAAAGAGAATTTAATTAATATTTATTAGGGTGTGTTTTAAATTGACTTTTTTAATGAAATTATCAATATTTGTTTTTATATACAAATATTTCAATTAGCTGTGAAAACCTTTTTAATAAAAATTATTAACTTCTAAAAATTAACGCCTTTGTCATTTTTTGACATTACAAATTTTAGAACTCTATATCTCCTTTTTAATAAAGTTTCAACATTTGAAATTATTTCGTTAAATCTTAAAATTGATGTTCTTTAACGGTATTTATCAGACATTTGAAAAAAAATAATGTTATTTCATTGAATGCAATTTACAAATTCTAACTCTATGTATAGATATTAGTTTACGGTGTCTTAAATTGAACGTTTTTTAATGAAATTTCAATATTTGTTTGTTAATATACCAAATATGATTCGGTGAAATTAGTTTTGTAGAAACCATAGTATCGGTGAATATAAATAAATAGTGAATTATAAATACGTCCTCTTAAAATACGCTTGTTCGTATATATTTTCACTTTACAAATTGTTGTGATAGAATACCGAATTTATGTAAGAACGATTATCGGCTAATATACAGAGAATGGGGTTTTGGTAAGTTTCCGTAGGTAAGTGCTTAAAATTGAGTTTTTTACGGATTTTCAGCATTTAAAAAATAATGTGTTGCATTGAAATGCAATTTCAAAAAGCAGAAAACGCGAATTTATTAATAGTTTTAGTGTCTTAAATTGATATCACAACGTTATCTTTAAATGAAAAATTGTCAGATTATATTGTTTTGTAGTATCTATCCATATAATGAGGTATTTTCATTAGGTCAGTGAAAAACCACATCTAGTTTTTAAATAATGAAAAAAATCTTTGCATTAAAAACTAGACATCTATTCTAGAAGTTTCAAACAGAAGACAAATTTGGAACTCTTAAAGTACGATTTTTCCTTAAATTTCTTCAACATTTGAAATTATTGTTAAATCTTAAAATTGAAGTTTTAACTGGGTATCTTTCAGCATCATGAATTTATTAATAGTTATTAATTGAAATGCAATTTCAAAATAGTTTTACAGCACGAGATATTTATACTTATATCTTGTTTGGGTTCTTAAATTGAAACGTTGTGTTTAATGAACATATTCAAAGTAATTATGTTTATGTTGACTTACCAAAGAAATTCCATTAGATATGAGTGAAAACTCTGTTGTTCTGTAGAAGTAAAAATTTTACTTCTAAAATTAGGGAGCTTTTTCTTAAATTTTCACAATTCATATTTAGAACTAAAAAAACATCTTTAAAAGTTACGATTTTCGAGAAAAGCTAAATTCTCTAAGAGTGAAAGCTTGATGATAATATTCATTGGTAAATTCTTAAATTATATGAGTATTTTTAAAGGGTATTTCAATGCATTTGAAAGATGAGATAAGAGTTGGTTACGATTTATGCGCAGAATTTCAAAAGAAGATAGATAGAAAAGATGGAAAGTGGATATTATTGATAGTGTTTTCTTTCGGATTCTTAAATTGAGTCTTGTTTAATGAATTTTCAAGTAGAATAGTGTGTTTAATAATTACCAAATATTTCATTAAGTTTGTGAAAACCTGTTAAAAAAAAATTTACTCTAAATTACGTTTTTTCTTAAATTGTTACATTACAAATTATAGAAACTCTTAAAAGTACGATTTTTCCTAAATATCAACATTTGAAATTATTTGGTTTAATCTTTAAAATTGAGTTTTTTAACGTATTTTCAGCATGGGTGAAAAAGATGGCACAGTATAAATACCGAAGGAAAGTCAAATTGCATATTAAGAAATCAGGCAGAAAGGAGAGAATTTATTAACACATTGTTTTTTAGGTGTCATTAATTGACGTTTTTTAATGAAATTTTCAAATATTTGTTGGTTTAATATACCTAATATTTCATTAGCTGGTGAAACAGCCTGTTATTAATAATAAGAAATGATATAACTTATGCTATAAATATTTACATGCGGCTTTTTCTATAGAATTAGTTGACTTTTATGTACCAGAATTAGAATTAGAGAAACTTCTTTAAAAAAGTACTGATTTATCCTAATTTCAACATTTGAAATTATTTAAGAATGTAAAAGTTTCTAAAATTTGAACCGATTTTTAACGGGTGATTGATTGTCTCAGCATTTGAAAAATATGTGGTATTTCATTGAGAAATAGCATTGATCAAAGACAAATATTAGCAGAAAAGAGAATTGTCATTAATTGTTTTAGAGATGCTGCGTCTGTAAATTGTGTTGACGCTTTTTTAATGAAATTTCAATATTTTTTTTTTTATACCAAATATTTCATTAGTTGTGAAAACCTGTTTTAATAAAAAATTTTAACTTCTAAAATTACGCTTTTTCTTAAATTTTCACATTACAAATTTAGAACTCTTAAAAGTACGAGTTTTTCCTATTTCAACATTTGAAAATTATTTAGGTATTCTTAAATTGAGTGGTCTATTCCAAGAAGAACCAGATTCGCTCCCTTAGAAATGCTCAACAATATTAAACACTTACTGATTTATGATATCTCTAAAATATTTGATTGTGTGGCATTAATCCTTGAATATTGACGGTGTTTTTATGAAAAGTTTCAATATTTGTTTATTTTTTATTCATTACCAAATATTTTCAATTAGGTTTGTGAAAACTGTTTTAATAAAAAATTTTAACTTCATATAAAATTACGCTTTTTCTTAAATTTTCACATTACAAATTTAGAACTCTTAAAAGTACGATTTTTCCTAAATTGCAACATTTTTTGAAATTAATTGGAACCTTTGGTCTTAACTTACTAGTGCTTTGTAAAACGAGGTCGCTGATATGTGGTTTATCCTTCTTCAGCCATTTGAAAAAATGAATGTGTTTCATTGAAATGCAACTTTCAAAAAGCAGGAAAAGAGAATTTTAATTGTTTTTAGGTTGTCTAAAAATTGACGAGTTGTTTTAGATGAAAATTATTCAATTACTTGTTTTATTCATAGCCAATAGTTTCAGTCAATTCATAGTTGGTTGATAAACCTGTGTTTAATAAAAAACTTATTTGAACTTAGCTCATAATTATCGCGTTTTATCCTTACACATTGTTCACGATTACACGAATATCATAGAAATAGATAAATGGCTGACGGATTATTTCTCTATAATATTCAACATTTCAAGAGAATTCATTGGCGTAAATCTTAAAAGTTTGAGTTTTTAAAGGCATTTTTAGCATTGAAAAGATAATGTGTTTCAATGAAATGCAATTTCCAAAAAGATGAAAAGTGATTCTATTAATAGTTTTTGATTCTTGAAATTGGACGAAATAAAAACGAAGTCTTGAGAGTTGCGAATGACTCAGTGTGATATGGAACTTTTATCGTAAATCCTGAGCTTTACTTTGTGAATGTGCACATTGTTCTTTAATGCCGAACTGGAGGAAAATGGAGCATGCTGAGATAGATAGAAAGAAGGCTTTCACTCTAGCGGTGGCAAAGGTAAGGAGATTTAACCACTGCGTTTTTTAATGAAATTTCAATATTGTTTTAGTATACGCAATATTTCATTAGTTTTAAAACCTGAGAACTACTAAAAAGTAGGGAAGTGTTAAGAGAAGGCTATATATCCCATGCCAAAAGCGTTGCTGCTTACTTCTATCATTATTGGGGTATAGGGCATTTGCTGCGCACTGCCCCATTTCCATTTTCTACATATTAACACTACCTAACTTTAGTTCCCGCTATGGCCTGTTTTAATAAAAAAATTAATATCTAAAATTACCGTTTTCTTAAATTTTTACCATGTTTCAATTAGAACTCTAAAAGTACGATTTTTCCTAAATTATCAACATGGTTGAATTATAGTGCGTTAATCTTAAAATTGGCGTAGTTTAGTTCGCCCAAAGGGTTCTAATAATATTTTCACGACATTTGCAAAAAATAAGGTTGAATTATCAATATTAGATGACTGGCAATTTCAAAGAAGTGCATGCAGAAAGAGAATTTGATTAATTGTTTTAGGTGTCTTTAATTGACGTTTTTTAATGAAATTTCAATTATTTGTTTTTATGTTTGAAAAATCATTAATATTTCATTAGTTGGTGAAAACCTGTTTAATAAAAAAAATTAACTCTCTAAAATTACGCTTTTTCTCAAATTTTCACGATTACAAATTATAGAACTCTTAAAAGTTACGATTTGTTCCTAAATTTCAACATTTGAAATTACTTGTTAAATCTTGAAGAAATGAGTTTTTAAACAGTATTGTTCAGCATTTAAAAAAATGAAATGCTGCCTTGGAATAGATATTTCTAGCTTACAGAATTTGTTGATAAGAAAGGAAAAAACTGCTTAGCTTTTGCTCTTAAAGATCGTAGGTTTGGAAGATTACCAGCATTTGCTGCTGTGGCTTTTTATCATTGGCATGATGTTTACACACATATTTGGATGAAATCGGATGTTAGAAACAAATTTGGCATGTGTATATATCTTACAGAACCATATCTTAGATTAATGCTTGACAAACATATCACATACAGTACTCGTTTTCGACGCCGTTCGCTCAATACAAGTATCTGAAGATGTCATTTGGGGTGAAGAACGGTCCAGCTACGTTTCAGCGTGGGATGATGCTTGCGTTAACCGGGTTGCTGTGGTCTAAAGTGATGGTTTATTTGGATGACATCATCATTCTCAGCAAGACTTTTGAAGACCATCTCATCATCTTAGATCAAGTTCTATCTGCATTAGAACAAAATAGCTATAAGTTCAATGGGAGCAAATAATGTCTGCTTCAAACTTTTTCTTAATCCTCCTGCAGCTGAAAACGACAACGACATAGGTCTTGAATGAATGAGTCGCCTTTGAATTTTTCTTTCTCTTTCACACTCTATTTCCGACTGATTACATCCTTGTTGATTAACTACCATATCATTAAACTCTCTATGAGAAATAGGATTGTAACTGTTGCTTTGTTCTGGATATGGAATGAGACGTGGGGTACTGTCTGGAATCTGAAATTCTTTGTAAATTCGTGATTTCCTCTTGGCGATTTCATTGCTTACTTTAAACTTGTACTTTTCGATTGGAACACCATTTATTCCCCATTCCTCTTCTTCTCCATCTTCTTCTTCTACTGTTTCATCTGTTATCTTTTTTGATAGCTTTCCAACAGTAGAAGAACTAAAGGGATATGAAGAGCGTTTTTGAATCCAAAGACTTTTGTTCTTTTGAAGTCGCAATGAAGAATTTTTATGTTCTACTTTTTTGTACGGACGAGATGAGGAAGAGCTTATGTCAGACCTGCAGATTCCTGTATGAGGACAGTGACCTACTGAAAAAGACTAAACCTAAATAGTGGGTCTAATAATTATTTTGCATGGAAAATATTTGAAACTATCTCGAAAAGTAATATAATATATACAGCAACTTGTAAAAGTTGCAGATGAACTATTGTTACTTTTTATCCCTGGGGGCAACTAGTCTTTAAATTTTAATATAGGAATGTAGCGAAACGGTGACTTATTGAGATAAGATGATTCTCTTAAACATATCACATAATAATTATAAACTATTGATTGTATAGCTCAAATTAGGTCCTGACTTAGTAAAACCTTCAAGCGCCAGTACTGGATTAAACAATTCTTTTATTTAATTTTTAGACCACAGAATTGTAAGATTAGATATCATACAGAAGAAAGAAACTTAAAACATGTCTGTTCAATATCTTCTAGCGTTTTTTTGAGTAAGAAATCCCATATTACGTTCCTACCAATATTAATTAATTGTCTAGGAGATGAACAAAATATTTTAAGAGAGTTTTGACCTACTAGAAATGATCACCACTCTATATTATATATATGGTCCATAATAATAATTTGATAAAATGAAATATACAAATATGAAATTGGAAAAATAATCATAAGCATCAAACGGGTATGTTTAGCGGCTTGATACTTTTTTGATCCTGGGGCGGGGCGAACAGTCTTTACCATTTAATAATAGACGTGTACGAACGCTGTGACCTATTAAAGCCAGACATCTCAACATTAGTCAGTTGACTACTTATAACTATTATTTAGAGAATGACTGCATTAATTAGGTCTCTTCACGATAAATTAAGTATATAAGACTTTTTAGACTTAATTCTACCTGAGGAGGCAACAATCTTTATTATTGACACTCGTAATGTAAGATCAGTAACCATCTTCCAGAAAGTCACCGACAAACAACTCATTGCTGGTATTACAATTCTATGTTAGTTTTTTTGTAAGTACCCTATAGTAACGTGTCCTAAATAGTGTTCAACTGCAGTGAATATATTAAGAACCACTTGATCCTACCTAAAAGTATCCAACTCTAAATGATTGGTCAAAATTAATTCTGAATGAAATTATGAAAATTAGGATATATAGTGCATATCAAAGATGTGTAGACTTTCTTGTATACTTTTTACTACTGGGGGCAACAGTCCCTTAAACTTAATGATAGAATTACTGAACTGAGTGAGCACTAATTGAAGTATCAAATCCATACATATCAGTATTAATCTTATTTCTACTCTTACTTAAGTATGAACGCTCATTTAAGTTCCCTGAAATTGTTAAGTAAATACCTAAATATCAACTTTATTACCTGACGGTGCAACAATCTTTATATTTGACCACAAATGTTAGGATAACTATCATTAACCAAAGAGAAACAACATGTCGTGTATATATCCATATTCGTTAATTTTTTTTGATAAGGACCTCAATAGTACGATTTCAAAAATTTTATTGTCAATATCTACTATGAATGATGAGAACCAGTCACCGTAACTGAAAAGTTACCACCCTTATAATATTTGTAGGTAAAATACTTATTATATTAAGAATTTATTATTAAATATTATTAATTGGATATATTTGGATAATCGACATTCCATTCTTCTGGTTAACTTTTTTATTTTCATGTTGCTTAAAAGTTCTTTAAATTTTAATATAGAATGTCAGAACGGTTTGACACTATTAATAGGATCCCAACTTATCAGTATATGTAGTTACCTTTTAGTATTGACTCAAATTAGTGAT
Source organism: Trachelipus rathkii (assembly GCA_015478945.1). Taxonomy (NCBI): domain Eukaryota; kingdom Metazoa; phylum Arthropoda; class Malacostraca; order Isopoda; family Trachelipodidae; genus Trachelipus; species Trachelipus rathkii. The sequence continues at coordinate 21,833 of JABUQX010046356.1, forward strand.
CCTTGAAAATTTAAGTAATTCATACGCTTTTAAACTTTTTATTGCTGAGGTAGCCAACAAATTCTTTAATTTGATCCACAATGAACTGGTAAGATAGTAAACCTTCCAGAAGTATGAAATCACATGTCTGTGAGTTTACTATCGTTTTTTTTTGACTAACGACCTATAAGTAGCGTCCTTAATTATATTTATAGTCAACCGTCTGCATGATCCATATAGCAACACTGTTGACCTATTCTTGAATTAAGCCCTATCTAACATCTAAAATATGCGGTTTCTCAAATATTTTGAAGTGAAAATCATGTAAAAATTGGTTAAAGTAATTCAGCATCCAACGGTAATTACTCTTGTAACTTCAACTTACCTGGGGGGCCAACAGTCTTTAAATTTAAAAAGTAAGAATAGGACAATTCATGATTGTTTGATAAGAGATCCCAAACACTTAATATCTACTTTTCTTATTTACTTTGTAGTATGACTCAAAATACTGCATTTTAGCTATAATTGAGTTAAATACCTATATTAACTTTTTTACCTTGCATGGGGCTAACTACTATTCTTTAATTTGACCATCAGAATTGTAAGTTAACTAGTAATCGCGTCCAGATCAAAGACATTTACTGATGTCTTGCATATTATAGACTATTCGTTTTATATTAAACCAAATTAAATGCGTTCCTAAAAGTAGCTGTCAACTGCATGATATAAGACGAGTGTCGACCTTACTGAAAAGTACTTCAACTCTAAATAATATGTCAAAATTTATTTGATATGGAATAATAATGAAAATTCGGAAATCACTAGCAATACCGATAGTGCCATCTTGAAACTTTCTTACCATTGGGGCAATTTCATCTTTTCAAATATATCCACCATATAGACATGTATAACGGTGACCTATTTGACGAGATGCGCTAACAGTGATCTGAGTATCTCAGTTAGCCTTTTTAGTCATTTGGCTCATCTAAATCATGCATCCTGCAAAAATTTAAGTAAAACTTTTCAACTTTTTATAATTTACTCCCTGAGGGCAACAACATCTCATAATTCTGACTCAGAATGTTAGGATAGTATCATCACAATGAAGAAGAAACACCCATGATGCTTGTACATATTCTACGTTTTCTTGTAAGACCAATAGTTCGAGCCCCATAAAAAAAAATAACATACTATCAACTACATGAACCAGTAAGCAAAACAGTGACCTAAAGGACTCGAAAAAGTACCATACGCTTCAAATCATTGGGATATAAATATTTTATGGTACATTTGGAAGCCTAACCTATTTTGATTGGTCACGGACACCTGTCTCTTGTACTTTTTACACATGGGTGGCAACTAGTCTTTTAATTATTATAAAAATAGAATGTGACGACGGTGACCTTATGAAGAGATCCAACATAGTATGATTTGAACTATAATTATAACAAATCTTTTTTTTTCTAGTATACTCATACTATAACTTTTTTATTATTCATCGGAAAATTTTTAAGTAAAACCATCTAACTTTTACCTGATAGGTCATCAATCTTTAAAGTTCCTGATTCCACAAGAATTGTTAAGATATATTCAAGCGTCATTGATTCCAGTCAGAGAAACAACATTATATATCTCATTAAACGTTTTTATTCATTTTTGTAGCGTCAGTTACTCCTTCGTCCTAGAATTCTTGTCAAACTACATGATGTACAGACATTTGACCGCATACCGAGACCGCAGAAGGTTTATTTGTCTGTTTGTCATTATGGGTATTTGAGACAATGATAAATATGTAAAATATGGAATTACCTTAGCATTGCAACGTTATGACTACTTGTAAATAATTCTTAACACCTGGGGGCACACAAGTTCTTTATATACTATATATTTGGAATGTATATGGTGACCACATTCTCTATTTAGAATTTATGATCTGAACCTTGAATCATTTTAGTGATTATATCCAAGTTTTTAGTAATGGATCTTCACATCTATGATATGACTGAATTTTAAATAATACCGCATTTGTATATTACTGTTTTATCTTGAGGGGCAAATAGGTAATTTAAATTTGATCCACAGAATGTAATTTTAGTTTATTTGGTGACGCATCCCAGAAGAAGAAAAGCAAACATGTCGCATAACATAATTAACTTACGTCTCATTTTGTAACACGAACCGCTAATAGTACGCCAATTCTTAAAATGTTATGGTCAACCAACTCAGCATGATATATTAGACAGTGACCTACTGAAAAGTACACACATAAAAGTGGAATCTAAAATATTTGAATGAAAATATGAAAATTTGGAATAAGTTTAGTATCAACGATGTGACTCTTGTAGACTTTTTACCTGTGGGGTAACAGTCTTTAAATTTGAAAAAAGAATGTACGACGGTGACATATTGAAGAGATCCAAGTATCCCAAATTATCTAGATAGTATATAGTATATTCCTATTACAGAACGTACCGTAGCCAACATTTATGGAATTCCTACGAAGAACTTTTAGATATGCCTTAATAGGAAAACCTTTTCCAACTTTTATCTGAGGCGACAACAAAATCTATTATGATTATGACCACAGAAAAATGTTTAGGAGATTAGTAACCTCCCAGGATTATTATCAGAAGAGCAACATGGTGCATGTTATATTTACAACAGATTTTTCTTGTTGTAAGGACTCTATAACAGTTCCCGTTTTTGCTTATAATTATTGTACAAATCTCTATTTTAATAACACCTCCTAAATTTTTATCAAGTTTTTACAGGTTTAAATAATCGTGGTAAAAATATTTTGAATGAAAATACTAAAACAATTTGGAAATCTAATTTAGCATGCAACATGGGACTGTTAAATTCTTTTCACTGGGGGTAACCGAGGTCTTTAAATTTAATATAGATCTGTTACGACGGTGGACCTATCTCGAAAAGAGAATCCAACAATATCAGTTATGATAACATATTATCCTTTGTTTATGTATGACTCAAATTAGTGTCCTTGCACAAGTTTTATAGTAAAACCTTTTAACTTTTCTTATCCACTCGAGGCAACAATCCTTCTCAATTTTGACCAATAGCAATTGATTACGATAAGTAATCATCTCCACTATAAGTAGAAACCAACAATTTCATGTATATTCTATCACGATTTTTTTTTTGTAAGACCATACGTTACGTCCTATAAAATGTTTATGATCAAACTCAGACTGATTATGGTAGCTCAGAAACAGTGACGTTCTACTGAAAATTTACCTAACGCTAAATATGGGTCCATAAATAGTATTTGATTGAAAATTAAATAATTAATTTGGAATTATAGCATTCCAATCGTTTGTGGCTCTTTGTTAACTTTTTACAACCTGGGTTGCGCAAGAACAAGTCTTTTAAAATTTAGAATATAGAATTGTAAGATTCGGTGACTTCTCATTCGAAAGAGATCTTATCATTATCTTAATGTGATAATATTTTACCTTTTTTTAAGTATGGCACCTTCAATCCATATTAGGTGTATCCTAAATTTTAAGTAAAACCTTTATTAAACTTTTTTTATCCTGAGGGGCAACAATTCTTTAAGTATTGACATACAAGAATTAGTAATGAATAGTTAACCTTAACTCTACTCAGAAGAGAAACCAGCATTCTCATTGAGTTTAAATTCTATATCTAAGAATTATAATAGATGTGTAATTGAATGTCACTAAAATTTATGTCATTAGTTTTTAATAATTAATATTTGTATTCAAATTAGTTTGACAATAATTTAAATTATTTATATCCTTAACCATTTTAGTGGTGTTTAATATTTATAGCATGGTTTTTATCTTGTAACTTTAAACCTGGGGGGCAACAGTCTTTTAAAATTTTAATATAAATTGTATAGACGGTGACCGTACTTGATATAGATCCAAACCTAAAAGAAATCAATTAGAGTTTAGGAAAATAAAATTTAGTCCTGAATTAATGGCCGATGCATTTTAACTTTTTATCCTTTGAGGGGCAACAAACTTTAATTTGACCACAGAATGTAGATAGTATCATACAAAAGAGAAACACATTGTCTGTAGTAAATATTGCAGTTTTTTTTATTGTAAAGACCCATGAGTAACGGTCAAAAATTTTATGTCCAATCTTACCATGATGTGAAGACAGTCACCTTACCGAAAAGTAACCGAACCTAATATGTAAAAAATAGTTTGAATCGGAATCTGAACCGGAATTAAATAAGCATCAACGTTTTGACTCTTGTATTGTTTTACCTGGGGGGCAACAGTGCTCTTAAAATTTAATACTCAGAATGTATTGACGTGAAATATGAAAAGATCCAAACACTTATCAAGTATTATATTTACCTTTTAGTTAGAACTCAATATTTATGTCTCTAATACTTACATTAAGTCAATAATCAACCATTCTTGTTAGCACTTTTTATTCTGGGGGCACAATCTTTAATTTGACCACAGAATGTATAGAATAGTATACCTCCAGAAGAGAACAACATGCTCTGTCGTATTCTATGTGTTACGAGATATTGTCAAACGAGACCATGAAACCGTCAAAATGCTATGATATATTGATACTAAACATAAAGAACATGCCACAAAGAGAATCGATTTTTTTAAAAGCAAGAAACATGAACTTCGAGAAAGTAGGAAAATATTGTTAAAGACTGCAACTGGTTGTGACAATGAAAGTAAATTGAGGACTTCATTCGATGTTTTTAATTAATAGCAAAACTCGAAAACAGCTGAAGAATTTATATTATCTTCGGTCCTAAAAGTTAAGTAAAACCTTTTAACTTTGTTACCTGAGGGGCAATCATTCTTTTAATTATGAAAACAGAATGTAAATAGTAAGCCTCACAGAAGAGAAACCAACATGTCTCTTATAATTCTAATCGTTTTTTTTGTAAGACCCATAGTACGTTCCTAAATTTTTGTGTGTCAAACTGCATGATATAAGAAACAGTTTGACCCTACTGAAGAGTAAGTTAGCATGACCTTGTGAAGGTCAAATTTATTGTGCAATGACAAGTTAATGCTGCTCATGGTAAATGATCTGCTTTATGAATTTATTGACTTCTGTAACTTTTTTAACCTTTTCGGGGGCAACAAGTCATTTAAATTTAATATATAGAATTGTATTTGATCGTTGTGAACCTGAATGTGCCGTCAAACGAATCCCCAACATAAGTCATGTTATAATTCTATGTACCCATTATGTACAGCTAAGATGGCTCAACATTAAGGTTCTCTTTGATAATTAAGTTGATAACAGTTTTGATGTTGACCTGCAGTTACACCATCAAATTTTAATTTTTTCTCTAGAACTTTAACTATATATTATTTATTGTACTGAAAAGATACCTGAATTTTTAAACTTTGCTAAATTCTATTCGTTTATTGTTAAGACGCCACCTTACGATTCTGAAGATTTATATATATCTTGACGAGTGATTGTAACAGACAGTGAATCACTATTTCTGACAAAAGTACCCAATCCCATATATATATGGGTCAAAATAGTTTTGAATGAAAATCATGCATAAATTCAAATCCCTGACATAAAAGCTTGTAATCATTTTTTATCTAGGGGGGCAAACAGTCTTTAAAATTTAAAATACATAGAATGTACGACGGTGATCACTATTGAAGGAGATCCAACCATAGTACTATGCTTTATTAACCTTTAGTGATTCCGATACAAAATGTTTTAGTCCTGAAATTTTAATAAGATAAAACCTGTTTAAACTTTGTTTTCTTGACGAGGTACATACAAGCTATTTTCTAATTTTCGACCTATCTATGAATTGTAATTTATAGATCGTAATACTACAAGAAGAGAAATCAACTATTGTTAACTGCTATATTATCCTATTCGTGTTACGTTTATGTAATTAACACCGATAGTACGATCCATTACATTTATGTTTCTTAAATCTTTAAATCATGTTATAGTGACGTGACCTCTATACTTTGAATTTAAGTATCTCTAATCAGCTTAGATATTTATGGCTGTCAAGAATATTTGAATGAACAATTTAGCAACATTGAATATCACGCATTCAACTGTTGTGAATAACATTTTGTAATGTCTTAACCTGCGGGGCTCAACAATCTGTTTAAGATTAAAATTGACCATGTATTACCTGATTCGGCTCTGACTCTATTTGAAGATATTCCACTTCATCAAGTACACTTGTACTTTATTTGACACCTTTGTGTGTATCTAGTATCATGTACTCAAATTAGGCGCACATCCTGAAAGTTATCATAGATATAAGAACTTTTTACATCTTATACTCTGAGGGCACCAACACAATCTTTCGTTATATTAATGACACTGCACGAGAATGTAAGTATAGTAACATCTCCAGATAGAATAGACACACAATGCATGCTAATATACCTCTTATCTACGTCTCGCTTTTTTTTTTGTTATACGATTAATAACAGATGAATATTAAAAACTTATCTGCCTTATTTTTCATAGTCCATACAAATTAATATGAATCCCAATAACCTGCATGATGATAAGTACATTGTGACTCGTTCATTCTCGAACAGTTAACTCAACCTATGAATCATTGGTAAAAATATTTGATGTAATTGAAAATCATTTAATAAATTGGATATATAGCAAGTCGAAACGAGTGATGACTTCTTGATTAAACTTTTACCTGGGTATAACAGTCATCCTAATAATGTGTAATTATACTATTAAAGTGTTATCGACGGTGAAAACTTCTAATTTGCAAGAGATCCAATAACCTATCAGCTATAGATATGTATATACCTTTTGAGTATGAACTCAAATTATGGTCTCCTTTGAATATTATTCAGTAAAAACTTTTTTTCATACTGTTTTACTGAGGGAAAGGCAACGAAAGATAACTTTAATTTGTACCAGACGTAATGGGAAACGACTTGAAGTAAAGCTCCAAAGAGAAAACAGACCATCATGCTTGTCTGTTCTCGTCTGGTTTTTTTTGTAAGTTCACCTCTATAGTTAAACCGTCCTGAAAAGTATGTCAACCTTATCTACATGTATGGTGATCAGACAGGTGACCTACCGAAGAAAGCTACCTAATCCTAAATATGGGTCAAACATAAGTTATTGAATGAAAGTATGTAGAAATTGTGTGAATAGTATGCGATTCGAACGGTTGTTGGCTCTCTTTGTAACTCTTTTACCTCGAGCCAGCGCCATTTTACAACTGCATTTTTAAATTAATATGAATGTTCAACCGACGGTGATCCTATTGAGGAGAGCTCATCCTATACATATCATAATATATATTCCCTTTTAGTGATCGGAACAAATTAGGGCTCTGAATTTAAGTAAGTGACCTTTTAAACACACCCCGATCACCGCTCTTATACGTTAAACCTGAGGGCGAGCAAGCAATTTCTCTTAATTGACTAACCCAGACATGTAAGATAGTTTAAAACTCCCAGGAAAGAAGCAACTATGATCTTTGCTACCTTTCTCTAATCAATTTTTTTCTTGTAAGACCTCATTGTACGTCTACAACAATTTTACAATGATCCAAGACGAGCTGAAATGATGTATTAGGTAAAGGATGATACCTATCTTCGAATATAAGTTAACCTATTAACCTGAGAATGTGGGTCAACATAATATTTTGAATGAGAAAGATTGATAAGGTATTGGAATATCGCATTCTACACGTTGTGAACCTCTCGATCATTATTTACCTGGGGGGCAACAGTCTTTACAATTTAATTAATCGGATAGTATGACGGTGACTTTATTCCTACATATGAATAGATACCCAAATTATAGTATAAGATTACCTTATTAGTATGGCTCAAATTAGGTTCATGAAATTTAAGTAAAACATTATTTTTAGCTTTTACGTCAAACGATTCAACAAGTTCTTTAATTTGACCGTTTTGGCCGATAATGAGTTCATACAGAAAGAAAACAACCATGTTCTGTATTACCCAGTTAAAATTACCTGAATTAAGTACCTCATAGTACGTATCAATAAATATTTATGTCAAACTACATGTAATGCTAAGACAAGTCATCCTACTGAATGAAGATACCAACCTAATATGGTAACAATACTTGCAATCGACAATGAGTTCCTGACTTAAATTTGACAATATATGCATGCCTACGTCTTCGTACTCCTTGTCAACACTTTGTTCACCCTTGGGGGGCAACCGTCTTAATCATATTCCCTATAATAATAGAATGTATGACGGGTGGAAAGTGATTGAATAATTTATAATTTATATATATATATTTAGTTGACATTTTAGTATGACTTCAAATATTCACTGCTCCTGAAATTCTAACGTAAAACCTTTTTAACAATTTGTTATCTGAAGGACGCCACACCCAATCCTTCTTTTAATTGACCTACGAGCAATGACTCAGGATGACTCGTAATCTCTCCAGAGAAACGCAAACACATGTCTTATTAATTGTTCTATTAACGTTCTTTGTTTGTAAGGATCCTAATTTAGTACGTCGGAATATTTATGTCAAATCTCGCAATGATTATTATACAGTTATCACGTTGACCTAACCTGAAAATACAGTTACCCCTACACTACACAACTAAATGGATCAAAAAATATTTTGAATTAATAATAATAATGGGAATACAGCATCAACGATGTGACTCTTGTGACTTTTTACCTATGCAGTTAAAGAATCTTTAAAATTTTACAATAGAATGTACGACGGTGCGCTAGTTGATAGTAGTTCCAACATATCACACTATCTATTTACCCACTTTTATTTATGACAACTCAATATTGGTCCGAATTTTTAAGTAAAACCTTTTATTAACTATTTATTACCTGAGGGGCCACAAATCTTAATTCCGTGGAAGACATTCAGTACCTCAATGAGAGTAAATCACTCTCCAGAAGAGAAACAAACATGTCTGTATATTCTATATCGCGGTTTTTTTGTAAGAACCCATAAGAAGAATATTAGAGTATGTTTGTCAACTGCATTTGATTTAGGAGGAGAGTTACTGATAGTTATGCAACAATATTTTGCGTTAAAAAAAGTTTTTAGTCTGAATGAAAACTATATGAAAATTTGAAATGAAATAAACATTTGTAACCTTAGCCTCTTTGTAAACTTATTACTATATGTTACTTGCAACAAGTCTTTTAAATTTTAATATAAAGTTTCATGCACGGTGACCTATTGAAATGCAGATCAACCATATCAGTATCCTTATATACCTATTATTTTAGTATTGGCATCCAAATTAAGGTCTCCATGAACAATTAAGTAAATAAACCATTCAATCTTTTTTACCCTGAAACTGCCTAATACATCTTTTAATTTACGCACAAATTAATGTACAATGATAATAATCATAACGTCAAGAGGAACCACACAATTTCTGTTACCTCTAGTCTTTGCTGACTTTTTTGTGTTAAGAAAGCCCATAGTAGGAGTGCTACGTAAATTTATGTCCAACACTAACAGATGAGTGTAAGACAGGTGACCTTCATCTGAACAGAGTACCGCAACCTAATATGGTCACATATTTGATGAAGAATAAACTGAAATTACAAATTGATGAAGCAACGGATTGTAATCCTCCGCTTAACTTTTTACCTTTGGGGCAACAGTCTTTTGAAATTTACAAAAGAAATGTCATCGACGGTGACCTATTGAAAGAGATCCAACACCTATCTACTGAGTCTGAATTTACCTATTACATGTATGACTCAAAATTAGGTTTCCTGAAATGTGTATTAAAGTAAATAAACCTTTTACAACTTTTACCTGAGGACAACAATCTTTAATTTGAACTCAGAATGTAAAACAGAACAAAACAATGGAGAAAGAACAACACATGTTGTAACTTTAAATATAAATAGTTTTTTTTTGTTAAGACCCATCAGTTACGTCCTAAAATTTATGTCAACAACTAACATGATGTTAAGGACAGATGACCTACCTGAAAAGATACCGAACCCTAAAGTATGGTCAAAAATTATTTGAGAGTGAAAATAGGGAGAAAGTTGGAAATATTAGCAAATCCAACGTTGTGACTCGTGTACACTTTATTACCTGGGGGCAACCAGTCTCTCTAATATTAAATACAGAAGCCTATAAAACGATACTATCAGATAAGACTCCAAAATTCACTACAATATACTTTACGCTTTAAGTAGCACAAATATCATAGAAATTTATAAAGTAAAACAATACTCTTTACAACTTTTGTGGTCATAGTGTGGCACATATCTCCATTTAATTTGACCACAGAATTTAAGAAAAACTAACGTATACCTCCCAGAAGAGTCTGTAAAACACTAGCCTTCCCCAAAAAGCACATGATTCTGTTTTATTAGAGAGAGTACACGTTTTTTTTTCAAGAGACTATAGTATTCGTCCTACATAACAAAAAATCTATATGTCAAAACTCGAACATGAGTATATACGGTAGCAGTGTAACTATCCCTGCCAATGCTCACATGACGCTAACCAATATTAGGTGGTTCACAAAAATATTATGGCAATGAATAATATAGGAAAATTGAGATATTAGAGCTTAAAATCAACTGATTGTGACTCTTGGAACTCTTTTACCTGGAGGGTAACAGTCTTAATTTTTAAAAATGAAAGTAATGCCGTGTGACCTAAGTTCATGAAGAGATTCTAACCTATCAAGGTATTATTTAATATATTTTACCTTTCTCAATTTTAGTATGACTCAATTAAGAGTCCTCTGACAATTTCAAGTAATAACTCTTTTAAACTTTATTCTTTCATCATTTGTGAAAAAGGCTGCAAATTCCTCACAACATGTGGAGTGAAGAGAAGTGAGAGAATCAGAAAGAGAAACAACATAGTCTGTATATACTCGAACGTTTTTTTTGTTTAAGACCTATAATGTACATGTACCTATAGAAATTTCTATGTCAATCCGTGCATATATAAGACAGTTGAACCTATGAAAAGTACAATCCTTAAATATGGGTCCAAAATATTTGAATGAAAATATGTAAAATTGGAAATATAGCATCAAACGATTGTGACTGCTGTAAGTTTGGCAATGAAAGACTCTATCTTTATAAGAGTTTACATATAGAAGTAACGAAACGGTGACATATTGAAAGATATCCAAACCTATCAGATGATAGATGATCGTAACCACCGTTATAATAGTATGAACTTCAATTTGATTTAGGTCCCTCAGACGATTATAAGTAAAACCTTTTAACTTTTTCATCTACCTAGACAGGGTCGAATCAATATATGAAACTCAGCAACCTCTGAAGCAATGTATACATATTGTCAATAACTCCAATCAGAAGAGTATAAACAACATTCTTGTAAATATTCTACATTCATTTATTGCATCCAAGTTTACTCCCAATAAAAGCTCCTAAAATGTATGATCAAAAGACTGACATCATGCTATAGACATTGACCTACATGAAACAGTCTACGTAAGTCGTACATATTATGTGTGGTCAAAATATTATTGAGATGTCGGAGATTACTAATAAACACATCACGACAGATAGTAAAGCATCAACAACGCTTTAGGCTAAACAAATCATGTATGCTAACGTCTTAATTTACCTGGGTCAGGGTGCATTTATGCATACATTGTGGTTGGCGTATCATTCATAAAATTTTAATTATATGCTGAGACTTATTGAGTTCAACACACGCAACTGTTTTGACTTGGGCCTCAAACCTCTCATATTATGACTTTGATAGCAAATGAAAATAAAAATCTAAAATAGATATACAAATCTAATTATTGTATATTTTACATAAGGCCCTTTAGTTATGGCCTCGCAATATCTCAGAGATGCTTAACACGTATTTCCCACATGCCCGAAAAGGCATCAAAGTAAGACGGGCTGATATACCGTTGTTCTATAATATTATGCATCCTCTTCTTATTGCCTTCCTCGCATAGAGCACGGGCAACTAATTATGGGGCCTTTATAATTTGAACCCCCGCTTGTTGCGTTCTGCACCCTATTTCTCTCACATCGTTGAGCACTTACCGCACACACATTCTGGCAACTATGCTTCCATCGCTTGTTAAATCCTATGCTCATAACGGGAGATATTGGGGATTATGTAGGCGCACTGAAGTAAGCCTGTAAATAAGTAAATACAAACCGCTCTCTTGATAACCACAAGCATATAGGAGAGACATCGAGACATGAAGAGTTCTTCGTTACGCTAATAATGTGTCGTGATTCTTATCACGTAACAAGTCCAAAAAAAGACATTAATAAAATTTCTTCGTGTGTTTGTAACTCACCCCACATTTAATCAGCTCGAGAGCAGAAATCAACGTGAGAGAGGATATGTTTGTCAAAACATGCCATTTGTCAACAATCTGATAAATGAAAGTTGATAGGAAACCATTTCGAAGTGGACCACGATTAGAGTGTCGCCTTGGGCACGTAAGTGTTAGAATATAGCTATCTACCAATCAACTTCTTCTAGAAAGATGGTGGTGAGCTTATCAACGCAATATATCTAAAATGTTAGAATGTTCATATAGAAGTTCGGAAATATAGCAGTTCCTTGGCATATGTACTGTTATGGCTTAAGTTAAGGTGGTGACTTGCTACTTGTTGTAACTTTTTAAAAACGCTAGTGGTGCAAACTAGTCTTTTAAAGAAGAGGCTAGTTCTAAATAGGTTATTGTTATAATGAATGTTAGTGTCGTGTTGACGTTTGACCGGTTGGATTCGCTCTAATGCCCACCAAATACTGTATTTCGTGATTCTTTCCAACCCCCACCTTTGATACATAGGTAAAGAACATACACCAGAACCATTTAATCTGGGTACTTAAAAAAGTAAGATTGGTTTACGTTCTTATTATTATAAAATTATTGTATTCTCTCAATGGTTTTACAATCTATTATACTACACTTTTTAAATATTTTCTGCAGTTCCACCACCATCATTTCGTTTAAAATTGGAATCTTCTAATTCGGATTACCTCAAAATCTCTTGGGATGAAGATAGTCTTAAACCATTGTCAATTACCCGAATGATTCTGACGTGGACTTTGTGGGTTTAATTTGCGAGAGAAAAAAAATTTTCTAACCTGAATACATATTGAATTGAGTCACCACAAGAACAATTATAATTCTTGTTAACAAGATATTGGCACTCACTATAATATTCATATCAAATGGTATTTTTCACCGAATCTTCGTAAATTAGATTCTCTTCTATCATCGAGTATCTTTTCAACTTCTTTATATTTTTGGGAATTTCATTTTCAGACATATAGGACTCGCTGTGTCTTCAACAATAATAAAATTCAAACTGCATCGTCTACTTACATTACAGTTGCATCGTTGATGGTATACATCATCATCTCTTCATTATTTATATATCTGAACTATGTAATCAATAGTAAAATTATCCTATACCATTCCACCATAGATTCCTATAAATAGGATCCAATGTCATGATGCCCATATATCCTTCATCCCCATACCTAACATAATCGCATGATTCATGGCATGCATCCCTCAATATTCTACCCTAATCCC
>JABUQX010046357.1:0-5000 GCA_015478945.1 Trachelipus rathkii
CAAACGAGAGAATCGATTGTTAATATCTACTTTTGTTATTAGTTTTTATTGGTTTTGATATATATTTAAATTTTATTATATATAATATATATTATATATAGATATTATACTAGTATATATATATATATATATATATATAATATATATATATATATATATATATATATAATATATATATTAAATCAGTTGTTGACATTTGGAAACTCGTGCTGCTCGTGCCTAGCACGAGTTAACATTATATGGAAACGACCTATTTTTGTAAATTTTCGTGATGTTGACGTTTGAAGGATTTCTCCTTTATTTTTTTTTGCTAAAGTTGGTCAAATAAATGAAATTATTATGCAAAATTAAAACGAAAAAGGTAAGATAACCGCTATTAAATAACGCTTTTAACCCATTAAAAATGGCGGCAGTTCATGCCCATATCGGATGGCGGAGACGGCATCTGTGAATTTAGATTGATTTTAAATGTTAAAGTTAATCCTGGAATCGAACTACAGAAAACGTTAGAAAAAGAAAACGGTTTACGAAGGAAGAACTTATTTTAATCAATATTATATATATATATATTATATATATTAATATATATATTATATATATATTATATTATTATAATATATATATATATATATATATTATATATTATATATATATATAATATATAAAACTATATATATTTAGTATATATATATATATATTATATAAATATAATATATAAATATATATATATATATAATATATTATATATATATAATATATATATATATAGTATATATAATATATATATATAATATATATAATATAATTATATATATGATACTATAGTGCCTGACCCGCCCATCGTTACAACAACTATATTCTCTAGTCTCAATACTAATACTTTCCTCAGTGTTGGAAAGCACGCACTTGTCCAACCTGTTCCGAAAAAAAGAAGCCGCTCTGATCATTCTAATATCGCCTATACTCTCACTTGTAGTCTATCTAAGATCTTTGAAACCCTACTCAATTCTCATTTCTTAGATCATCTGGAGTCTCATTCACTTATTTCCGATCGCCACGGCTTTCGGCCTTCGAGGTCTACTGGCGATATACTTTCTTATCTAACTGAATTTATGGTTTTCCGTCCTCAGGAACTACGGGGGACTTGTTGGTGGGCGCTTGACATATGCAAGGCATTTGACCGGGTATGGCAAGCGGCGTCACTGCTCTCCAAGCTACCCCTCCTTTGGGTTTCATCTTTCTCTTTGCTTACTTATGTCTAGTTTCCTTTCAATCGCTCAATATCCGCTGTTGTTGAATGGGGCGACTTCTCTTTTTCTGTCAATAGTGGGTGTTCCTTCAGGGTTCTGTCTTATTCCCACTTTATTCCTACTTTTCATTAATGATATTCTCACCTGCACATCTAACTCTATCCACTCGTATGCCGATAACTCGACCCTTTTCATTCTTCAACCCATTTCAATTCTGCTCCCTCTTTTACTTCTAGAATTGCCTCTCGGTCTTAATCTTTCCGATTCTATTTCCGCTGACTGGATAGAATTTCCGGTGGGGTTCGTCTCAACCTTGTGAAATTCAATTCTTAAAAACCCAACTTACTTTCTACAAATCTCCCTCTCTAAGACACCTTCTAACTTTCCTATCTCTTTCGACGGTTCTCTCGTCTCTCTCCTGTTGACAATATAAAACATCCTTGGCCTTAACATAACAAAAAAATGTCTTGGAAACATCTCCCAATCACAACGGTTGCTAGGGTGGCCTTCAAAGAAACTGGGAGTTCTGTTTAGGCTGCGAGACTTTTTTTTCCTCTTCTCATTTTCTCCAGCTATTCAAGGGCTCATTCGCCCTTGTATGTAGTACTGCTCTCATATCTGGGGGGGGCTCTGGTTTCACCAGGCTTTTGGATAGGTCGATTCAAAGGCCCAAAAAAGGCCTTTATTAACCTTGTTCTTGCCACTTTCCAGTTCGTCCTGACCCTCTACTCTTTGGCGGCGCCGATGTTGGCAGCTTTTATCTCTTTTCATAGGTACGAAACTCCCGGCAGGCGGCAGGTCTCGAGGGAACTTTATCACTAAAAAAGTTCGCGTACCACCACTTTAACGATGCCCCGTAGCACAAGGGGTGCGTGTGTCGGCGCATGGAGTTTGTGTTGATATTGGTAACTCCAAGGCTTTTTCGCTGCGGTGCTTCCTTCTTTCCCCTGCCACCTCTGTTCTGAAGAATTCTCTTCCATCTTCTGTGTTTCCTGCTGATATTTAATCTTTCCACTTTAAAAGCCGCTGGTCTGTGCTCATCTGCGTAGTTTGCGTTATTTGATGAATAACTGATGTGTGCAATACCCCTCCTTGAATAGGGCTCTGCCAGTGAATGCCTGGTGACAACTGTAATATATATATATAATATATATATATATATATATATATATATATATAATATATATATATATATATATATATTATATATATATTATATATTATATATATATATATATATATTAATATATATAATTATATATAGAGAGAAAGGGAAAGAGAGAAAGAGAGAGAGAGAGAGAAGAGAGACGAGAGAGAGAGAGAGAGAGAGAGAGAAGAGAGAGAGGAGAGAGAGAGAGAGAGATAGAGAGAGAGAGAGAGAAGGCAAGTGTAGTAAAAAGTTACTGGAGTCCGCCACTGAATCAATAATATATATATATTATATATAATATATATAATTATATTATATATATAATATATATATATATATATATATATTATATATATATTATATATATATATATATATTTTATATATATATATAATATATATATATATATATATATATATATATATATATATATATTTATATATATATATTATATATATATATATATATATATATTATATATATATATATATATATATATAGTATAAATATAAAATATATATATCATATATATATATAATATATATTATATATATATATATATAATTATTATTATATATATATATATATATACATATACATTATATATAATATATATATATATATTATATATATATATATATATATTTATACATAATAATAATAATAATAATAATATAATAAATAATAATAATAATAATAAATAATAATAATAATAATAATAATAATATAAATAATATTAATAATAAATATAATAATAATAATAATAATAATAATTATTAATAAAATATAAAATAATATAATAATAATAATAATAATAATAATAATAATAATAATAATAATAATAATAATAATAATTAATAAAATCTATAATAATAATTAATAATAATAATCATAAAATCCAATAATAATAAATAATAATAAACTCAAACTTTCCAAAAATATATTAATAGATATTAATAAATAAAATATATTTTCTGCTCATTGCACATTAATTTTTAAACTTCATATCACGGATTCAAGTAGGAGAATTTCCAATGGTTGGAGAGCTGGGAAATTTCCATGGTTGGAGAGCTGGGAATTTCATGGTTTGAGAGCAAGGGGGAATTTCATTTTTGGAGGCAAAGGAATTTCATAGTAGGAGAATAGGGAAATTTTCATGGTTTGGAGAGCAGAGCAATTTTCAATGATATGTAGAATTTCATAAACAAATATATATAAGAGGGGGATATACAGAGGGAGTTTCATCGGTATGAATAAGGGGAATTTTAATAGTTGGAGAGCAGGGGAATTTCATGGTTGGAGAGGCAGGAAAATTTCATGGTTTGGAGATCAAAGGAATGTTTCCAATGTTTGGGAACAAGGGGAACTTTATTGTTGGAGAGCAGGAAAATTTCATGGTTGGAGAGCATTGGAATTTTATGGTTGGGGGAGCAATTGGAATATATCTGTGTGAGAGAGAAATTATGGTTATGAAAAGCAGGAAATTTCATGGTTAGAGAGCATGGGATTTCATGGTAGGACAGACAGTGAATTAAAATGGTTGGAGAGCATAAGGTAATTTCTGGTTGGGGAGATCAAGGGAAATATCATGGTTTATATCAAGCGCTAGGAATAGAATGAGGCCCTAATAACACGATTCAGTGCATGATCTTCCTAGACAATGTTAGGAGAAAGACTTTTAGAGGGAACAGAAGGTACGTAATGGAAAGTACTTAGTCTAACGTAGTGTGAAAATCCTTCCTGACAGTGGGTAAAACTCAATAGACATGCGAGATAAAATCAATGAGCCGAGATGCATGAGTCTTGTAGAGACTGATAGAAGAAGAAAGAATTTAGAGAGACGAAATAGAAGAAGATATACTTTTGGTTCCCATTGTCAGTATTGAAAAATCTTCTCTGAAGTTGGAGTATAAAACTCAAGAACTTATTGGCATTGAAACCCAGTGAGGGTGAGAAAGTGATAGGATCTATTTTTAAACTCAAGGAGGATGCTAGTCTAGGAGGCGGGAATGGAAGTGGATGCTAGTCTCTCCTGATAAGTGAAAACCAGTTCCTAGTAGTTCAAAACTCAACAACAAACAGTGGAAGACAAAGAGTTTAAGAGATAAAATGGAAGAAATATTAGGTACACGGGTTGGTTAGCTGTTCTAATGTAAACCCCTGCCCTGCGAGTGAGAAAGCTCAAGGACTATCTGTTGGAAACAATTGCAGAAGACATATGAATCTTCTAGAGAAGGCAGAATTCATACCGTTATTCTATCGTTGTACCAGTTAAATATTGAGATAAATTTTTCGTGACCTCCTGCACAAAAACTATAAAAATAACCAATTGGAAAAAAGTAATTTGTAAATAATACTTCATCATTAACTAAGATAATTTGGTTAGGCATACGACAATGGGAATAAACAAGTTACTAAATTTGTAAAAACTTCTTTGTTCTGTGTTGCTCGTTCAACAATTATAGTAAGCGTTTATGTTAATCAATTTTCTAAACTTGGCAAAGATTTGCACCGAACTGTTAAACGACGGTGTTAATTTTAGTTTTAAATAATTGAAGATTGAGAAATCTTGATCCCACAATTTTAAGTTTCTCTTTATG
>JABUQX010046357.1:10000-27091 GCA_015478945.1 Trachelipus rathkii
GTTGTATGGGCATTTCCTTGTGTGCTATTATTAGACTTATCCGTTTGTCGCATCATGGATGTTCAAATGAATTTCTGAATTAATATCCTGTTGTATCTACATTCTTTGTTCTTCTATCGTGTGAATTTCGTATCCTAATCTTGTGCGTCACTTGATCGGTTTCTCGTTAGTGCATGCTATGAGATTTACTACTGGTGGAGGGTCAGTTGGAGGTGTGTGTGTCGCTGTGTAAGAGGAGTTATAAAATGAGTCCGTTTCACTCCGAGATTATGAGTGATTTAGTTCTGTTGGTGCAACTTATGTTGTTGTTTCGCAAGTGATACGAGGTTCTGTATCTACGGCCAATGCATCTCTTGTGTCGGCTAAATATTCTCCTGCATCTATAACTTGAGGTTGTAAATGTGAATACCTCTCGTCGCACTGTCTCTGATCTTTCTCTGTTCTCCAGGTCCCTATCATTTCTAAGGGCTGGGACGTAAGGGTATTAGGTGGAGGAGCTTGTTTCACTCTGGGATAAGGCGGTCTTCGGGAAACTCTCCCCAGACGGTTCGTGCATATGCTCTTGATATTATCTGATCCTTGGAGGATACTAGATAATTTGTGAAGCCAAGGAGCAATGCCCTGTATTATTATAATGTTTACTCATCTTCTCATATATTTCAAGTTAATCTTGGGTTTGGAGGTACACTGGGGGGTGGTCATTACCCACTTTCTCTCACACTCCATCTTGGTGAAAACTCACTAGGCTATAGCGCATTGTGGAGCATAGTTCACATAGCGGTGCTTGAAAGTTAACTGGGGCTTTGGACTCTCACGCTCTCTCCTTCCTCTTTGTCACGTTCAATCTCGCCTTTCTATATATTTTTTAGATATATCTCATGATGCAGGGAGAGTTTTTTCTATTCACTCGTTATCTTGTCTTTTCTCGAAGTCATCACTGCACGTTAGGCGTGTTAAGCCTTATCTCTGCCAGGTTCTTTGTTCCTTTATATATGAGAGAGAAAATTTACGCTCTTTTATCACGGAGCATTTAAGACATGCTCTTTCCACACTACCCGAGTCTGAGATATGAATTTCTCATCCTTCGCTCATTAGGTTTGACAGCTCTCTCTATTAGTATGTCGAGTTGTACCCGTCTTTTATTCACATTCGCCTAGTCTCTATATTTTCATATATATATATAAATGTTGGTGAGTAAATACTTTCTATGCATACGAGGTAAGCACGTTCTCTTATGTGACAAGAGCTCACTTCGCTTATTATCATCCTATGATTTCTATCTTCATATGCGGAGCATAATGTCTTTGTGTGAGGTTAGCCGAAGATACACCTCTGTATCGTTGTTATCTTTGGGGTTGTAACGCAATTCAACACGCCTTAAATATCCCGCTGAGGGATGACACGTCAACACCTTTTATATACCTCTGGCTTTAGGATATCATTTATGCGTTGACACGGCAGGAGAAGCATTTGGTTGCCACATTTACATATTGGAATCTCTCGATCTCAAATGTCTTCCTCGCGCATAGACGGATAATACATAACTAGTAAAATACTTATATATAGAGAGTAGGTTTTAAAGAAAAACACTTCGAATAATATAGCTTAGCTTTGAGTATAGAAAATATTCTGTTATGATAACACCGAAATTTTAGATGGTGGAAAACTGTGAATCAGCTTCTGAGCTATATATTCACAAATTCAAATTATGTGCATTTAATCATCTTTATATACAATAATTTTTATAGTGAGCCATGTATAATTATCCAAGCGATCTATTATATACGTAAATATGTACTTCACATGAAATTTAGAATTATAATACTTTATATATTCTCTATATAATTTTTTCCTGTTAATAAAAAATATATTATATATTATATATATATTATATATTATAGTATTATTGTTATATGTTGGGTTTGTTGATATTGTATTTCTTTCAATATTTATATTCCCTGTAATATACTATTATATAACATCATTAGATTCAATTTTACCATGGCTTTACAGCTCAAAGAATCACTATCCATTATTACACTCTTATATATATAATATATTTATAAAACATTGTAAATAGGTATTTATACCACAGCACTGTTACTTCGAGCCAGCTACATAAGACATGTAGCCGGACTTAGAGAACTAGTAAATATTCTTACCACTCATACTCGTCTCAAGTTATGATATAATTAGATAATAATGAGGATTATATATTATAAAGATTGTAATAAGCAAGTTAAATAAGTAATATGTTTTATTTATATAAAATATTTTTTAAAGTACAATATTATTTATTAAAAATAAAATGTTTTATATTTTAAAGACACTGTTGACGTGGTTTTTCTACATTACAATTTATTTAAAATTATAAGTAAATAAAACAGTAATTAATAAAAATTAGAAATATAATTAAATATTAATTATAATAATAATAATAAAAATAAAAAATAAATTAATAAATATTCGCTTTGGGACTCGATACCTTAATCACATGGAATAAAAATCAAAAAAATAAATAAAATAAGATATTATAAAAATAGAATAAATAACTATAATTAGAGAACAAATTAATGTTGAGATTATATGAGTTAAAGCAGTAAAGCATGGAGTAGTGAAAAGAGAGGTGGAGAAACAAAAGCATAACGTAATCCCTTGTGCTTAATAGTACATACTATCCTATTGATTTATTTCACTGATTTACTGCTTTAAAGGTATATGAGATGATATGGAAAGAGAAGAAAAGTATAGAATAAAATATAGAGGGGAATTAGATTAAAGACAGCTCATTTGCATAGGTGCAGTAAATAGACAAGTAAAGGACATAATTATACAAAGAGCCATACTGGTCCATCTTGTTCTCGGTGTGTAGGCTAAGAATACACCGGTCTATCTGAGTATATAAACTGAGATTTTATT
This sequence comes from Trachelipus rathkii, assembly GCA_015478945.1. Taxonomy (NCBI): domain Eukaryota; kingdom Metazoa; phylum Arthropoda; class Malacostraca; order Isopoda; family Trachelipodidae; genus Trachelipus; species Trachelipus rathkii. The sequence continues at coordinate 12,920 of JABUQX010046357.1, forward strand.
CTGTGTTAAATAAGGTAGATAAGTAACTCTGTAATAAATTATAGGTGCAAGATTTTACCCTATAGCATTTAAATATCGCATGATTAATAGACTAGTATAACAGTAATTAACGAATATAGCGATAACTAAATACCCCCTTTCGGTGTCTAGGCTTGAGAAACGCACGATACGTGAGATAGATATTTAGCTGAGATATAGTTTTATCTGTTCTTATACACTTAGAGTTAATTTGTATATATTTGAGAATGAGGGTATATTTGATTGATTAGGAAGGCAGACATAGATCTATCAAAAGTCATGTTATATAATGCATTGAGAGTGTAGATTGGCACGCAGTTTAAGAGTACAGTAAAGTACAAAAAGCGATTACTCTAATCCCTTTGGTTGTTAGGTAGATTACACGCTTCTATTGGTGTTGTTTTACGTGGATTTGTATTGCTTCGCTGGGCTGTTGTTATAGTAGTATGTGAACGGTTGTGTTTTAATGTGAGAGTGAGAATAGATGAATGAGTAATAGGAAGAGAGCAGGGGAGGGAGAGAGGAGAGAGAGTAAAAGCGATATCAATTAAAAGCAGTAAAAACGGTAAAGACAAAAGGAGTACTAAGTCCTTTGGTGTAAGGGTAAACACCTGAGTTGATTTAACTGATTTACTGCTTGTGAAGAGTATGGTAAAGGATATAGGGAAGTACTTTAAAATAAAAGGTGCGGTAGCAAATTAGTAGGGTAAAAAATGAATGGACTCATAGATATTTTGAACAGAATTCTTGAATAGTTTACAATTGAATCATAATTTTTTGTTCGCGCTGTAATAATTGCGTCGCGGGACGCACGCGGGCGGCGAGTTACCAGTGGAAATATATGCGCGCAGGGCAGCACGAGGCGGCGAATACGCGGTAGTATTAGACGACTGCGGGGCGCACGCGGCAGCGGTTTCGCGGCGAGGGGCGTTAACGTGGCGGAGAAGCGAGGGAACTCTGAAACGTTTATTGCGTTACAACTGTCTCAGATAATGTGTAACTACTTGGTGAGGATGTATATTCTTGATGGGAGCGTACTAGAGTAGGAGTGTTTTATAAAATACAAAGCCATAAGTAGGGGAAGCCATCCATGTGCACAACGTGTAATATTAACACCGAGGAGGGTGAAGATTCCTCAATACTATAAGCCATAGGGTAGACACCGATAGATTAGGGCTATATATGTGAGGAGCTCAGGAGAGGCACTGAGAGAAAGAGGGCATATGAAAGAAAGTGGCACTACGGCGAGAGTGTGCAACTGAAGGGTGTTGGCAACGTCACTTGGCACTATGTGGCCAAGCTACACTAGGGCACTCATTGGAGAGCACTCCTACACTTCATATGACACTCTCTCATTGGATTGTGAGGTTACAATAGGTACTCACTCTATGGAGACGCACTCTCACTATGGCATCTTCATCCTACATAAGCTTCTATTATTACTACAATAGAACAGGACTCGACTGAGATTTTAAACAAGGCTTTAATATGGTTGATTTGGTGACCACTCTAATAAGTAATGAAACATACAATAAACTGAGGCTCGTACTATAAAATGGCGTGGAAACACTATACAATAAGGGTGAGGTACTCAGGCTAAAAGAATTTTTGAAACCGCTAGATGACGTCATCAAGGATTCTGAATCATCATACTAATACACTTGCATTCATAAAATTTTGTCAGGTCTATAATATGTTTAGTCATAAAAAGAGTTAGAGCCTCATTCATAAGTTGAGGCATCCTGGGGAGAGACTTCGAGGCATCAAAGTTGAGGCATCAATAGCTGGGCATCAATCTGAGCGACATCAATCCATCAAAGCCTTTGTAGTGCAATGGTTCAATAGTCTGAGAGGAGTGAACAAGAATTGTTTAATGTGTTGTGATGGTAGTGTTGTGTGAGTGTGTGTGTGTGTAGTGTGCTCGCTGTGTTGTGGTGTTGTCGTGTTTTGTGTGTGTGTAGGGTAAAGTTGATCAACGGTGCAGCACGGGAATGGCACATATTAAAGTTTAGGCAAGATCCTCACTATCAAGGTTTCAGGACGTAAGGACCTAACTATGACCTTTCATTATTGATATGCACTGGGTTAATCCAAATACCAGAACGCTGTGGTTTAAGTGGCGTGAGACTCAGTATACATAGGATTGCCAGCTAAGTTATTTCAGAGTTACCTCTACTAATCCCCTCAACATTACTGGAGCGTTTAAAAGAATTCGAGATCAATTATAACAAGATTTAAACACCTTGAGTAAAGGTACCACCAAGGACGAAAGTCAAGGCTAGGCACCCAGAGAAAATTATCTAGAAGAGTGCTAATATACATCAAAAGGGGCTAAGTACTAAAGGGCTGGTATCAAAGGGGGGAGAGAGGAGAGTCTCAAATAAATAAGGGGGGAGGTTACGTAAGTATAATAGGTTATGCTTACCGCACCCATCTGGTCGACAACACCTTCTCCGAGGGTTTGCCCAATAAATCAAGGTAATATTAATAGCACCTAGAAATACATAAAAGTTGTGTTGTCAGAATAAAATTAGGGTTGCCAAAATTGTAACTCGTAGATATACACAAGGTTTGGCCGAAATTTGGAGGTTATCTCTATAAATAATAAGGTATAATAGGCAAATAATAAGTGTCAAAGAGTCAAAAAGGTCAAAAAAGGTCAAGAGCAGGTAAAAATTTGGGCTCAAAAAATTCACGAGCGTATATACGGTGGGTCGCGGTGGATCACAAAAAATAAAATATTATATAAATGCAATAAGTTACACAGTTTATGTTATTATATTAAAAATTAAAGTTATAACTTAATAAAATACAAATTATTAATACTTTAATGCATCGAAAATGCATCTTTATTAAGGATTTAATATATTATATATATATATATATATATTATTAATTAATATATATATATATAATATATATTATATATTATATATATATAATATATATATAATAGTAAATTATAATTTAATATATTTATAATAATATATATATATTATATTATAATATATATATATATTATATACAATAATAATATTATTATATTAATAATATTATATATAATATAATATATTAATTATAATATATTAATAATAATTATAATATATAATATATATCATATATATATATATAATATATTAATATTAAATATTAATATATATATTATATATATATTATATTAATATTAATTATATATTATATATTTAATTAATATTAATGATATATATATATATATATATATATATTAATATATATTATAATAATATATATATATATAATATATCTATATAATATATAATATATTATATATATTAATATATATTATTATATAATATATATTATATATAATATAGTTAATATATATATATATATACCTACTATATATATATTATTATTACATATATATTTGAGAAACTTAGCTCAGGGAATATCTATTAACGAATTAATATCGGGAAGCTGGGTAAAATAAATCGGTTTTTTTTCATTATTCTTTCGGTCCCCATGTAAGACCATTTCGCCTAGGTTAATAAACTATTAATGCGATAATTTCGTGGCTTTCGGGGCGTCGCGAACATTAAATAGCGTTGTAAGAAAGCTAGAGACGAAGTAGAATTCTAATTGTATCGGATAGATCACCTATGTATGTGTGTGAGATTATACTCATGTTTCGTATACTGTGATTGTCTATGGAGTAATCCATCACATATTTAATAGTTTAGGGTTATGGATAAGTATTTTTTAAATTATGTCCTACAATGATAAATACTGTGTGGAGTACTACTTATAGACAAAACTTAATCTATATACTCTATACTTAAGGATTATTTTTGAATGTAATATAATAAATAGAAATAATTATATTAATGAAACACCAGAGAGATAATTATACGTTGCTTATAAATATTAATAGTAAAATATGTACATATTTATTTATTAGCTAGATTGATGGTACATAACGTTGATTTATATCTACATCTATCAAATCATATCAGATACTATTTTAAAAAAAATATGTGATTATTTTAGAAATTCTCACTATTATATATAAACTCTAAACTAATTTACCCCCCATATATTCTCACTACATCACATATACCTCACTACTATATACTATCACTACACACACACACACCTACACATAAACACACACACATAACACATCATTATACTACACACACAAACATATACACATAATTATAATATATATATATATTAATATATATATTATTTAATACTTAAATATATATATATATATATATTATATATATTAATATATTTATATTATATATAATATATATATATTAATATATATATTATATATATTATATATATATATAATATATATATATATAATAATATATTATATATTATATATATATTTTTTTATTTTTATTACACCTCAAATGATACCCCACTCACGGGTCTCTAATGCCTCTATATTTCTCAAATGGGGGAGACTCGGAAAAATAAATACCAATATAAATTAATATACAATTTATGTACATAATTACGCATCTCATACTTCTGTAAATATAGCCTTAAATGTTCACATCCTTCTTTTAAAACCCTACCGTAGTTCGAAAAATATTTTTTTCCAATCCTCGAGATGGGACGGACGACAACGCGAGGAGTACTTAATATAAAATATGAGATTAATATCTGCAGGGAAAATAAAAGAAGGCAAGGAGTCCACGAAACAAGATATTTGGCACGTGAAAAAGGTAGGTACTCAATTACACTATACAATGACACGCAGTGGCGAAGGTATGCTCACAAATTATTCAAAAGCAACAAGTGTAATCTCTCACTTGAGAAGAACAAATTATGTTGCAACATGCGTTTTGGTGGTTGTTATATTTTCCCGTTACGTGCAGAACATCTAGTAGCGCTGGAGGAATGGCGATAAGTAGGTTCAAATATTCTTACTATAGCGAGCACCTTGCCGTTGTAATACCTATAGAATAAGATGATAGGGCACCTTAACGTCACTGAGACGCAGTAAGAATAGAGGTATGTAGCAGGAGTATCAGAGAGTATGTAATATACTAGAGTTTTATAAGCCTACTTAGTTGCCTATAGCTCAACTCTTAATCCAATAAAGGAGGGTGGAATCACGTAGATTATTCACCTCACACTAAATGTTTGGAAACAGTATGTTTACAGGCTAGGGTACGGTATATAAGACCTACTTATTATTAATAACTGGAAGTATCTGAGCTAAGTAAAGATATAAAAATTCACGCATATCGGAAACAGAATTCCAGCTTTTTTGTAATGGCCATTTTAGTAACCACAGTAATTGATAGTGTGAGGATTCATTCCAAGACATTTACACTTATTATTTGTTTAGTCCTAGAATGTTTATGTTGTTTTAACTCAGGGTAAATAACATTAGAGCCTTTCTACATAAATAGGAGGATAGGAAATGATATGGGAGGTACTCCTTTCAGAGCAGGGAGATAATGAACGAAAGTTGAGCTCCTTCTCAAAGAGTATGATAAATTCGGTCTTCGACCATTCACGCAGAGAATCTAACACGCATAATGCACCAACTTCACTTCCGCAACATAAACAACAATACATCCAAAGGCCACAATTAATTATTAAAAAGCATTGAGGGGTCTACACAGCAATGAGAGAGATGAGGGACGAGGCTCATAATAAGATAAATACTCACAATCATCTACTAGTGTACAGACAATAGTATTAAGTAATATATAAAATACAGTAAGACCACAATGGTGACCTGTTGATGACCATAGGTTCACCGGTTTAAGCCAATTGGAGAACCAAATCTCCACTAGAATAAATATTTGCTCAATTAATAATCACATCAAATGAACATTATGGCTTATGGTCACATCATAATACATTATCACTATAGTAATATTATTATCAAAGTCTACACTCACACAACTAAAGGAATAAAAAAAACTAAAGCTTAAAGTTAATACATGCTAACGACACTATCAATTAGTTTTTAATACTTTATATATGATATTTAACTTGACAATATATAGCCTTTAATATCTTATATATCGTCACACTAATATCTACTAATAGTATATTCGCACTCATCGTACCCGTCAATAAGTGAGGCTCACCCTAGTAACAATGTTTAATATAAATCTAACTCACTCACATTCGAAACTATAGAAGTTGGTGTGAATAATTTTAAATATCACCTCTATGGAGATTAATTAACCGGTTACCTCTTACTCGCCTTATAAACACTCATTAATTAATACATACCATAAACTTTCTCTAGACTCCGTAGTGATTAACAAAATTTCATCTTCCAATAAAAGTACACTATATAATACACTATGATCAATGATTAGATAATGTTATAATATATTTACTAGTAAATCACTCTAAATATAAATCACCGTTACTCGATACCTTACACCAAACATTATTACTAAACATCATAAATCGTGCCCTAGAAGGATGAAATCTACACCAGCGGTTATACTATATATATTGATATTTTACAACAGTATATTGTCATACCCAATACCTATATATATTATAAACAATGTAACATCCATATACCCATTATAATTAAACACATTTATACACTCTACTTGAGACCCAAGATACTGTCATCCTGAGTCACTCACACTCAAAACAAATTCTACTTACTCCCAAGCACGTCCATCGAAATATCCAACACGTAGAGCAAATGCAGTAGCCGTCGGAGTCGAAGAGAGTCCTAGGGTTAAATTACTATTCGCACTTCGCGGACGCTGCAGTCGCATGTGAATCCTAACCGCTATGACGATACCCTGTACACAGAGAATATAAGAATTCTAAATTTATCTTTTCAATCGTATAACTTCTCACTTATATCTTATGTTCCAATAGTATTTCTCATTATCCTAAAAATCAATATATATATAGTAACATACTACAAAAACGTTTCAATTATTAATATTTGAGCGCTATATATACTACTTGAGCGATCACTAGTCAATTAAGGCAATTTACAGTATCATTTATTTTTATAGACTAATCTATCTGTGAGGCTCGCCAGTATTGTAAGTGAGGTGGCGTGAGAGTTACCTCTTGGTCACTATACTACAATATATTTATTTATATATATATATATCATATTATATATATTAATATATTATATATATATATATATATATTAATTATATACTATATATTATATATATATTTATAATATATATAATATTAATATATATTATATATATTAATTAATATTATATATATATATATATATATATATATCTATATTTATTATTTATTTATTACTCGCCATGCTTCGAATATCAAGCCGAGATGTCAAGTGTTTATCACGAACTAAGTAATATATTGTAGAATTCAAACATTGTTCTTCACGCTATACTGCTAGAATTAGTCATATTGATTCTTATGACGACATTTAGCAAATTCTGCTTCGACGGACGAGCATTTGATTTCCGTGAGTATGTCATATAGATCTTTAGTAGTATTATAATCACTCATATCTCAGGCGTTTCGACCCTTATCTTCGCGTAGAAGACTCCATCTTCCTCACATATTTTACGAGACACTTCGACCAACACATCAGTGTCTTCACAGTGATATAACCAGTAGGTCTCTAATCGAGACACATATCGTAGTACGTCTATGTTGTCTCGAAGTTCACCAGCATATTTTGCCGAGTAGGGTGGAGAATTTTGTAATTTCACTGCTCTAGTGATCTAAAAAGGCATAAAAGAAGTTAAGATGGATTGTGTAGTTGCACTAAGTTCCTGGGTGCTCCTCTCAAATACTTGCCGAACTTACATAGAGGAGAGTCTAAATATAATTAAGTACAACGATTTATTAGAGAGAAATTCTATGAGATCTGAAATTTAATTTATTAGACATCTAGTGTACTAATACTTAATTTATAATATAATAATTATATATTTACTTCACTTTTAAACAAAAAATAGTCATATTAAAGTTTACTTACTTATTAGAAATAAATATATATTTTCATATAAAGTATAATCGAAAATATAATTAAATACTAAAGCTATAACAATTGGAGCTAAAAATATATTCGTTATTCACTGTAAAATGAAATATAGTATTATTATTATGGGAATAACTACTTTGAAAAATTTAAACCTATTAATATATTTATATTAATTATATTATTATTTTATTATTATTATAATTTAATTTAATTAATTATTTAATATGAATTTAATATATTAGTAAATTTGATATTTTTATATGCCTGTTTATTTTTTGATTTTATATTATTCTTCCTTTACAATATCTTACATTAAAATATAAAAACAACTTTAATATACTTATCAGATTATAATACTACGTACTCTCTATATATATTATATAATATTATTATCACATATATATATATATATATATATATATATATATGTATAATATTACATGTATGTATCTATCTATATATATATATCTTCTATACTTATGTCTCTCTGCTCTCTCTTATCTTCACTTAATAATATATTAATATATTTATATATTTTAGATATGTGTCGCTTTTATTAATATACTAAACTTATTTTAATACATGCACATATAAATCTAGCAAGAATTCCATGTAATCAGGTTCGAAAGCTTTTAATCTTAATTAAATTCAATAAAAAACATTACACTATATACCTAACTAATATATTAAAACTAACGTAAACATAAAAATCCTCATAACTCAATAAAATCATTTAACTCAGTTGACACTCATCTTGAGTTAAATATATCCTCTATTCAAAATAATTAAAATCACCTCCCCAAAAATATCATTAAATTCAACAACACACAACATGATATTATAATAAATATTTAAAAATTAAACTCACATGCACCCTCTGGCCTATAAGCTAAATATAATATCGAGAAAAAAAAATCTAGTATCTTTGATAGGTTTCACGGTACCAACAATAAAATGCCATGCAAGGAATAGAAAGAGTTAACCATCGTATACGATCTCGAGATAACATACGAAGCTCGGAAGCTTGGTACACACGTTTACTTCATCTTACTATTAGAGGATTGTCAAACCATCGTCACCACGTCACCGCGATCGAGTAGCACACTACATATATGAAGACGGAGAGAAAGAAAAGAGGTCAAGAATATATAGCCACACCAACGCAAATAAAAGTCTATACACTAATACCGCTAGACACAGAGCAAAATTATACGGCAGCATTGTTAGTAATCGGATGTACACGCATTGAGACGCTTCTCTAAAGCTCGCACGCTGAAAACTTAAATTACGAGACAGCCGAACACAGAAGATGGAAGAGAATTCCGCAGAAGCTGCTCTGGAGATTACAAAAAAAATAGATGCAATACAAAATAACTGCATGAAAATGTCTCCATTCTATAATAGTCTTTTAAAAAACCAACTAAACGAATAAGGAAATAAACTTCATAGAAAATTAAGACTTCCTCCATTCACTGTTCTGACTAGAAAAAGGCCAAATGGTTGGCGAAAGCTCGTCCCTGTTAATTTTATCAGTTTTATAATGTTTTAGTAAAGTGTTTTTAATGTGTTGTTTAATATAATTCTACCTAGTTAGCAACTAAGGGTTTTTAAAAATAGTAATATATATATGATATAAATATATATTATATAATATATTTATATATCTATATATATATATATATTATATTATATATATATATATATATATATATTATATATAGTATATATATATATATATATATTATATGATAAATAATATAAGAGGGAATTTAGAGCTATTATCGCTTTATATATATATATATATTATATATAATAGTATTATATATATATCATAATATATATATATATATAGTATATTAATATATAATATAATATATATATATATATATATATATATAGTATATATAAAGTTATTATAATTATATTATATATATACATATATATATAATATATATATATATATAATATATATATATATATATATATATAATATATACTATATAATATAATATATATAATATATACTGAGTATCATAATATTATTCCTTGAATCAATGTACCGCTAAGTTAGTACAACAAGGGTAATTGAATTAAGGATATATATATATATAATATTATATATATAATATATAATATATATATATATATATATATATATATATATATAAAGTTATTATATATTTATATATATATATATATATAAATATATATATAAAAGTAGTAAAGCCTTTAAGTAAAATATTGCTTGTAAAATTCTAAGAAATTTATTGAGGAATATATATATATATATATATATATATATATATATATATATATATATATATATATATAATATATATATATATATATTATATATATATATATAGTTATAATAGTATTATATATGTATATATATATAATAAGGAATTCACAGCAATATTTTAATTAAAGGCATTACTATTTATTATAACTGTTGACGTCTCAAGTAATTATAAATTTAATATATATATATATATTTATATATATATAATATGATATAGTATATATATATATTTATATATATAATATATATATATATATATATATATATATATAGTATATATATTATATTATAGTATATATATATATATATAAAAGGAAGGGCTACATAAGTCTGAATTTCGTTTATTAGCACACAAGAATAATGCCTACCAAAAAAAAGAAAGAAGATAAACATAAAGAAGATCTAACTCCCTCCTCAACGTTTTTCAGGAGAATTAAATACCAATTCCTCTCACAAAAAATCCCATACGATTCACAGGGCGAAGTCCATATTTTAATAAAGCGGATGCACGCAATAAAAATTATTTAAATTAAAAAACTTAAAAAAAAAAAAATAAATAAACAAAATATAAAAAGAAAGGAAAAAAACAAAAAAAAAAAAATATATCAATAACAAATAAATAAAAGGAAAGAGTTTTGTCTGTTTGTTAAACTTTTTTTTTTTCTCTCCTTTAACACACGGAAATCGATACGTAAACAGTTCAATTACTAAAGGATATGAACTCCTCTTAAAAGTTATATCAAAGAAAGACTAAAAGTTTATTTACATACAAGAGACGCTAAAAAATGAAGTAAATATCTATTCTGTACAGGGAAGAAGCCTTTGTTTAAAAAAAAGGAAAAAAAAAAAAGAAAAGGAAAAAAAATGAGGCTCTTTAAAAACAACGAATTTAGAGGTCTCCTTCCCTTCAAGAAAAAGAAAATATAAAGAAGTATTTCAAGTAAAAATTTAAAGGAACATATAATAAAAATAGTAGGCGAAAGGTGTAACCCCCATTATAACAGATTTATGATAATAGTCATTTTGGATGAACACCACGAGGCGATATATCATTAAGAAGGTCTTTATGAGGCTTTTGCGAAACTAGGATTCCTTAACACGTGGCTATAAAGTAAAGCGTTTGATTGGAATGCGAAAAGTAAGGGAAGGAGGAAGAGAAAGAAGAAGGAATTAAAATAGGAAAGAAAAAAAGGAAAAAAATTAAGAAAAATGAAATTAAAAAAAAATATAGAATAAAAAGAAGATTTGGGAATGTAAAATTAAAAAGAAAAATCGTAAACCAAAGAAAATGATGAAACAGAAAGAACGAATTAAAATATAAAAAAGGATGAAAAAAATGTAGCAAATTGAAATTAAAAGAAGAAATTGTAAGATAAGGAAAAGAAAGGAACAAAATAAAGGAATGAATATAGGAATAAAAGAGAATAAAGAAGAAAATAAATAAAATAAATAACAAAAAGGACCTGATGGAAAAGGACGAAAGAGAAATAAGAAGAGATAAATACAGAGTTGAGAGTGCCAAATAATAAAGAAATTTGAAACGAAAATTTAAAGAAAGAAAAAAAGAGTAATACAACACGAACATCTATCCTACGTTTCTGTTATCTTTACTATTCCATTTTTTTTCCTACTTACCTTTGATCGTGTGGCACATTTATCTCGATCATATATCATCATCAATTGTCACTTCAATTGCAATCAAAGTAGGGATCATATTTGTATTGTAAACTTATTAATAATTTAATAATATTTAGTATATAATATTTACTTACTTATAATAACTGCCTAAACTAATAATAGCATCAATCATTATACTATATACTATATTATTTTATACCCAGGATATAGTATAATATAATATTATAATATATACTAATTTATAAAAGTGTATCTATATATATACTATATATTATATATATTTATATTACTATACTATAAGATATACTAATATATATATATTATATAATTAATATATATAATATATATTATGATTATATATATATAATATATATATATTATAATTTATTAGAAATATATATAATTTTTAAAATCTTTCTCAATTGTTTTGAAAAAATAGCTAAAATTTAAAAAACCCACTTAACGATGGCCTTTTTTTAGTTTTATTAGGTGGGCTTTTTTGTTTTTGTTTTTTGGGACTGGTTTTTTAATGCCAACCCTGTTCACACCACATAAAAGATAATCACATAAACATCCAACAATTCATCTTTTAGAATTTTTAATACACATTCACTTCTCAATAGCAACGCAACCAATGCTTACGTAATTGACAATCGATACGCATGACATTTGCTTCTACACATAAACATCATGACATTCAAAGTCTAACATAAGTTAATTGATCTGAAGGCATTAACAGGAACTAACTTTGGCTAACATAAAGAAACCAACAGGCATATCTTCGTTCCTTTTTAAACTACGCATCTCCCCCCTGGGCCCCCACAATATCAAAATCTAACATCTAATTCGAAACCTGGAAATTGTCCAAAATAAGGCCCACATGACATAAATGGCTGCCTCCCCACCACAACAAAACTAACCTCACATTAGAAGGAACAGAAATCTACCAAAGCGGCCCCATCTCGAACTTGATAGGTGTCCTATTTTATAGTAGTCACTCTCACAGATCACTTCCTATATCAAAATTGCAACAACCCCTCTCCACCTAGAAAGAAGAAATCTGCACCAGCAAAATACTACTATACAACAAACTGCCCCCCTCCCTTCCTCTCCCACTATCCGACACTGCTGCACCACGCCATCAAAACACATTACGCACAGTTGTAAGCCTCAAGAAATCTGTTTCCACATACACCCAAACAATTACATACCCCCAAACTCGTTCCCCTGCAATTTCCAACACTGGGTGATGCTTTCCACGGCTACGTTCAGGACACCACACCTCTTCAGAATACAAATTGTGATATCTCCAGAGACCCCTCCCTGACTGTCAAATCTATCCAAATTTTCCCCCCCAAAAATCGCAACACAAAAACAACTCATAATAACATTTACCCTGCTGTTAGAGGAGCATCAAAGCAATTTCACTACACTAGAACTATCGGATCTCTGGTCTCGGCAGGCGATGGTGGCGAGGTATCTAAAGTGGAAGGAGTGCTGTGAGTTATCTTTTGATTGTCTCTCACTTCAAAAGAGTTTTATCTTTCCTTTGTATTTCGATGTCAATCTTTTTCGTGGATCGTATTCTGTTACGGATTTTTCTTTTTCTTCTTATTTCATCCCCAAATCTTTTTTTATGGAAACGAACTTCTTTTTGTTGGGCTTTAGGTAAAATGACTTCTCAATTGAACTTTCACATCATTTTAGGGGTAGTGCGGCACTGTACGCTCCGCACCTCGAGAAAACGGAGTCCGCTAGCGGCTCCTCCGCACCTATTCAGACCAACAAACCTCCGCTATCCAAGTCCAGCACGTCCTCCCGCAAAAATATGCGACTTCACTAAAAATTTTAATATAAATCATAAATAGTATAATCCTTACAAAAACATTATTTATAATATTATATGAAAAATTGAATGAAATTATTATAACAAAATCTCAAGATTCCCACTTCCTCTCAATGTCGTGCTTCAAGGACAAGAGATCCATATTACCTTCAAAATATTAGGGTGCTATAAATTTAAAGCCAGTTAAGGTTCCCTGACCTCAAATAATCCCCACCATGTACTTAATATTCGCTCTACAGCCGCAGAACTAGGAGAGGTCGTTATATTTATATGAACCGTTCAACAAATCTGACTAGTGCGAAAGTAAGATTGTCCTTGGTGAGAGGAGGCTGGTGTTAGTTCACGTTCTAGCAGTCACTGCTAATGTAAGGTCACTCACTAATACTCTGGCTC
>JABUQX010046358.1:0-25088 GCA_015478945.1 Trachelipus rathkii
AGTTTACTTCTTTCGCCTTCTTGACCGTCCTTCTAAATGGATGGACGGTCCGTGACAACGATTACTGCTAGCCCCGTATTAAGCCTTATACAATTATTGAACTATTTCGATCATCAACTACGTAAATTTAATCATAAATCTGTTAGCTTATACTGCATAACTACTACGTATATACATATCATCAATAGGTACTATACTAATGCATTATATATATATATATATACGTATATTATATTTAAAAATATATATAATACTCATATATATATATCTATATATATATACTATACCTATAGTATATATCTTATTAGCATATACTATATGTATATAATACAGTATACATAATTTCAATATATATATATATACTATATATATTATATATATATATATATATAGCTATATTTTATATGTATAATATATATATATATATTAATATATATGATAAATATATATATATAATATTATATAGCCTATATATATTCTTGTGCAAGTCAGTAATACTTAAATCTAACATAAAGTATCGAGTTGAACAATAATTAATCATACTACTAACGAGAAAAATTCTATTTTCCGGGAGTTCCTTAGCGTTAAATTTCCAAGACTGTTGTTGTGGAAAAATCAAAACCTATAATTAAATGTTAAAGTTGAAATATCTAAAATTAATAGAACATTAAAAGTAAAAATTGATATTGTTATTTTGACCGCGTTATTATATAAAAAAAAAAAACATAATTTAAAATAATAATTAAAAAATAGTTGTATTTTATTAATAATAATAGTATTATTATATAAGTTATCCGATAGTCTTTTTTTTTTAACTTCGGTCTTCAGGCTTTATTGGAAGAATGTATATTATTCTATTGACGTCAACTGTTGAGCTGAAAAGCTAATTCGTTCCCCAAATGTTCGTTTCTAATGGAAACTCTTGGCTCCGTTTGTCTTGTGGCTTATCTAAGTACTCTCTTAAAAATTATTTAAACAAGACTGTGTGTTAGGGGGGGGGAATTCTGCCGGCGGTATCCTTGTTAGTTATTATCAGTTGAGTGATCGGTTAATTTGTGTTACAGCTTGATTTTCGCCACACTGCGAGGAAGAATAAAAAAATTATCAAGAAAGATTTTTGTTTTTTCAAGACATAAAAGTTAATAACCATTAATTGATTTTTTTTTCTTTTTTTTTTTTTTTTTTTTTTTTTTTTTTTTTTTTTTTTTTTTTTTTTTTTTACTTTATTCATAAGATTGATGAGTTGTCAGGGCTGGGAACTTCGAGGAGAGAGGAGAGACGAGACGAGAGAGGAGAGAGAGAGAGAGGAGAGAGAGAGAGGGGAGAAAGGGGTAGAGAGAGGAGAGAGAGGAGAGAGAGATGGACGGCGTTTGATTCACGAGGAGAGGAGAAGATGAGAGGAGAGGAGAGAGAGAGAGAAGAGAGGACGGAGCGAGACGGAGGAGAAGAGAGGAATGAGAGAGACGGCGTGAGTCCTGTGGGGAGGGGAAGGAGTGGAGAGAGGAGGAGAAGTGAGGAGACCACTGATAGAGTGGATCGAGCGAGATCGGGACGGGAGAAGAGGATGGTGGAGCACGTGAGGATCGATGATGAGTGATGGAGAGATATTGAGTGAGGATGAGCCGTAGTAGGCCAGAACCTGATTCCAATATGACTACAGGGGATGCAGGGAGCGAGAGAGGACGATCGATGGGACGCGACGCAGGATGAGAGAAGAGGTGAGGACCGTGCCCCAGAACGGGAACAAAGATAGAAGAGATAGGCCAGACGCGATAGAAGCCTTGCAAGGTTTCCAGGCGGAGTAAGGAGAGGAGATGGCTAGAGGTGTTGCGAATTGATCCTAGAGCAAGCGACGAACGACGGATGACATGAGACGATTCGAGTCACTCAGGATGACGCTCATGAAGGAGACCCGAGAGGACGAAGAGAGAGGCGATAGAGAGAAGAGATGCGAGTCTCGAGAGAGAGAGATGAGACGAGAGAGAGAGGAGCAGAGAGAGAGAGAGAACTGAGAGATCGAAAGACGACGAGAGAGATGATGACTCCCGGAGGCGAGAGAGAGAGAGAGAAGAAGGAGAGATGACTCAAAGGGAAGAGAGAAGAGGAGAGGAGAGGAGGGAAGGAGAGAGAGAGAGAAGAGAGAGGAACATCTGAGACAGAGAGATGGACGAGGAAGTCGATAAGAGAGGAGAGAGGATGAAGAGACGAGGAGAGAGAGAGAAGAAAGACCGGTTTGAAATAGCATCATTAAAAAATTCGTATGACAAACATTTGAAATTATGCATGTATATTGACTGTTAAAAAAAAAGTAATGATGTCACTTTACTTATGCTTTTGAAAATATTAACTACTTCATTGAAATGTCTTAGTAAATTTATTCCCATGGCAAATTAACAATAAGAAATTTTGTCTAAACGAAACAATGTATTTAGATAACTTCTACAGAATATGAAAATGAAGTTTATTTCTATAGAGTTATGTTTGAAATTAAAGTAAGGGCAAAATGTTGTTTCTTTGTTTAAGCCCACGAAAAGTACGTTGCAACTTTGCTTAGCGTGGATGTCTCATGTAACAGCCGGTAAGTACTTTCACATTTCTAAGGCTTGTATGTCTCTCTAGTAACAATATAAATTTCCTATAAAGTAGCCTGCATAATAATGATGTCACAAGATAGGTGAGAAAAAAGGGATTTACATTTTTTTATTATAAATAATATTATTAATTAGAGTTAATAAAGCGAGCATTCTATAAATAAGCTACATTAAATTCTGCGTTTCTCAGTTGAAAAAACCCCGGGTTTAACAAAAAGCCCCCCCGAGTGGGGAAGAAATTTTTTTTTTCCCCCCAAAAAAACATTAGCAAAAATATGACGATTAAGAACATAACAAAAAGGTTTTAAAAAAATGAAATAAATCAAAGAGATAGCATAGATGTAGAATTAGATAGATAGACTAGGATAAGATAGATAGACTAGATAGATAGATAGATAGCACATAAGATAGAGAGCACTAGATAGATAGATAGGATAGATAGACAGTTACAATAGATAGATAGATAGATAGATAGATGATTAGATAGATAGGTAGATAGATAGATAAGATAGAAGATAGACTAGATTAGTAGGACTCAGATAGATAGATAGATTAGATAGATAAGATTAGATAGATAGATAAATGAAAGGATGAGCGACGAGAACGTGAGAGAATATTTCTTCCTCGGTTAATCAAGGCATTATCATTACAGGCCAAGCATATTCCTATCTTCCTTGTTCAGTATGAGCTCAAAATCTGCTTTTTACTAATACTCCATTCACTTCGTATTCAATTCGTAAAGATCATCAAAGGATTTCATTCGCCTGGCTTCGTCGCACATTCTTCTTCATTAAAAACATTCATTCAGCCAACTGCGCCTCCCCCAAAACCCTTTTTTCCCAAGTATGCTATATAATATATATTACTATATATATATATATATATATATATATATAATATATATATATACTATATACTTAAATATATAATTCATATATATATATAATATATATATATATATAACTATATATATAAATATTATATATAATACTATATATATATATTATATATTTATATATATTTTATATATATATATATATATATATATATATATTATAATAGTATATATTATACTAGTTATACTATTATTATAATATATATATATATATATATATATATATATATTATCTATATTTATATACATATAGTATATACATGTGACAAACGCAACAATATAATGGGAAGATAAAGAAATTACTGGCCTCTCTGGAATTGAACCACACGCCTGTTGCAAATGAGACAATATACCCGATGCCAAACAGGACTGAGCTATCCTCCACCCAAAAGTTGGATTCAAGAAACAGTTATAAAGGCAACCCGAGCTGCCCGTCGAAGGCGACAATCACGCAGGTATCCAGCCTTGTCCTATCCCCTCGCGTTCTTTATATTCCATTTACATGCTTGAATATCTGCATATTTAATCGCATATTAGAAATGATAATAGTAAGAAAGAACTATTTAATGGGAAGATAAAACGAAATATACCTGCCCTTCTCTGGGACTACAATCAACATACATTCCTGAATTCCATACCCGATGCTATACAAACTGAGCTATCCTCCAAGCCCAAAAAACTTGGATTCAAGAACAGCTTATAAAGCAACCGACGTTCCCGTCAAGGCGTCATCACCAGGTGTCAGCCTGTCCTATCCCTCGTTCTTTTATATTTAGATGGTAATATTGCATATTAATGCGCAATTAGAAGATTGTAAATAAAGAAAAGAACATTATAATGCGAAGAGTAAGAGAAATACTGCCTTCTCTGCGGATGAACCACCGCCTGGTTGCTGATGAGGGACAACTATACCCGATGTCTATACAGACTGAGCTATTTCTCCTCAACCCAATGTATCTTCCCATTATATGTTCTTTCTCTATTTACATCTTATATAATTTGCAGATTGAATATGGCATAATTTAACATCTAAAATATAAAGAACGAGGATAGGACAGCTGGACACCTGCGTTGATGACGCCTTGACGTGGGAAGCTCGTTTTGCTTTATAACTGTTCTGAAGTACAACTTTTTGGGCTTGGAGATACTCAGTTGTATTTATACAACTGAGCTCATTCCTTCCAACCCAAACCAAAAAAGTTGGATTCAAGAACAGTTTAAAAGCAACCGAGCTCCCGTCATGGCGACATCCACCAGGTGTTCCAGCCTGTCCGTATCCCTCGGTTCTTTATATTTTAGATGTTAAATATTGCATATTATCGCAATTATATAAGATGTAAATAAAAGAAAAGAACAATATAATTGGAAGATAAAGAAATTACTGCCTACTCTGGGATTGACCACCGCCTGTTGCGAATGAGGATAATATACCAGATTGTAGTTACGAACTTGTGTATAGCACGTATGGTGAGTATTTATCCCTCATTTTCGCACAGGCCGGATGGTTCAATCCCAGAGACGCAGGCGAGTACATTTTTCATTTCCCATTTTTTGTTCTTTCTCTATTTACATCTTCTATATTGCGATTGATATTGCAATATTTAACATCAACAATATAAAGAACGAGGGATAGGAAAGGCTGGACACCTGGTGGAACTGGGCGCCTTGACGGCGAGCTCGGTGGCTTTATAACTGTTCTTTGAATCACAACTTTTTTGGTTGGAGACTAGCTCAGTTGTATAGCATTCGGGTATATGGTGCCTCATTGTTGCAACAGGCGCGTGGTTCAATGCCCAAGAGAAGGCAGTAATTTCTTTTATCTTCCCATTATATGTTTTTTCTTTGAATATAATATAATATACTATATATATAATATCTATATATATATATATAGTAAATAATATATAGTCATGAATATGATAAAGTTTGGTTAGGTCATATATATATTATATATATATATAGTTATACTACTGTAAATCTCTGCCACATATAGTATACTATCATCTCAGAAAGTAAGAAAAGAATTTATATAAAAAATCTTCACTTTTGATCTCTAACAAGGAAAATGATTGATAATTTCCTCCGATTCATGATTATGTAGCTTGCAGTGAACACTCATAAATTCAGTTTCTGTTAAGGCTGTTTCTATATTCATGCAGAATTTGAATATATGTTTTGAGCCTTTTCAGAGTAGCGGAAATATCTTCTGCTTTAGCGCAAGTTTTTGAGCTAAAATCCCTTAACAACCAATTGTGATTTACAGATCAAATTTGCTTACAAAATTTTTAAAATTTTCTTCTCTAATAGAATTATCGAGTGGAGATGCAGTACTGTAACAAATATTAGTTATGTATTTGATCTATGATGCACGAAACCTTGGTGCCTCTTAACTGGTTTAGAAAAATTCCCCCGAGGAAGAAAGGAAATTTGAAAATGCCAAATTTTTCATTTGCATTTTACATTGATCTTACATGGAGCTACATTCTCACTTTCTCCCCGATATAAGCAGGAAAGGACAAGAAGATTCAGTTGGTTTTGCAACTTCCAAACAAAATTCTGAAAATACTTCGAATAACACAAGAACACCATATTTTCAACTGATGATTTAAAGCCAGTTTTTTCTGTCGACTAAGATCGGAGACTCCATGCAGTACTTATGGAAGACTGAAGGAGAATAAACTTGAAGTCATAAAAAAACTCGTTTTTATGAACAATTATCTTTTGATTATTATATTTCACGAAAGGTTGAGTTTTTAGAAGTGTTAGTATCTTTGATTCATTCAAGCTCCTGTTAAAGCTTCAACAATGCTTTAAAATTTCTTCTAGATGCGTAACGAATCTATGTAACTTTATACCCACCAAACCTTGTTTTTTGCCCATTGTGTGTGTGTAGTTGTGTGTAGGTGGATGTGCTTGTGCGTGATGTGTGTTGTGTGTGTGTTAGGTGTGTGCTAGGTGTGAGATGTGCGTTGCGTGTGTGTGTGTGTTGTGTGGGTGTGTGTGTGGAGTGTGTGTCAGTGTGGGTGTGTGTGTGTGCTTGTGTGGTTCTATGGGTTTACGTTCACCATTTTGATGATCTGGGAAAATCGCTCTATTGTTCTTTCCTATCAAAAATAACTTTTAGTCCGCGCTTCGGCAATTCTAAACAGTAGCCTAGTTGCATATTCTCTGTGCCCCGTTAAAAAGTTTCCCAATGTGATATATTCCACATGATGTGATCCACAAGCGAACATATAGACGACCGCTGCGGATTACTTCCGACAGCCTCTTAAACACCTCAAAAAATACTTTTCTTTTATTGCTTTTCGCCCACTATAATTCGTTGTCATACATCAGAAAAATCACTATTATATTCAGCCACGAATCCGTTCCGTAGTATTATTACCCCCGTCTAGAGATACTCTCCTTTAATGCTTTCTACATCAGCCACTTTAAATTCTAACGAAAATTTACACGAACCACAAATATGATACCTGTATCTCCTAATTCAACTATATACTCCCTTAGATTTGCTTTTGACGATTAATTTTTTTTTATTGTTATAATTTTATTAAAAAAAAGAATTGAAGCAACTCTAGTAATAATTAAAAAATTTTTGATAACCTTAAATAATTTCTTTTTTTCTTTCTTGGGGGGGAAGTTCTGTTGAACCCCTGAGGCAAATCTAAATTCCTCTGTTTCTATAATATTAGACCCAAAATAAAATGACTTAATTAAAGGAAATTTCTATCAATTTAAATTAAAATTATAAGAAGAGATATTCAAAGCATTACAAAAAATTTATGATCGCTTAAATAATTAATTTCGGGAAGCGGCAGGGGGTTGAACCCCTTAACCCCCCTGTCTATGCCTTATACTATATATATATGTAATATATAGATATAATATATATATATATATATATATTATATATACTATATTATACATTATACTATATATATATATATATATATTATATGCTATATATCATATATATATATTATAATACGGGTATTAATATAAAATATAAATATATATATATATATACGAATATATATATATATATATACTCCAGACGCTATATATATTATATATATGTTTTTTTTTTTTTTTATATTATATAATTATTATTATATATATAATATTTATATATATATATATAATATAATACTATATAATACTAATATATAAGTATAGCAACCTATAGTACTTAAATTTCTTTTGAAAATTTAAGAACTCTTGCCTTACATTTGATTTGACAGGACAGGGTTCAAAAACCGCCTTACATTTTTTCAGCGAGCCCTCCGCCTTACAAATACTTGAGGGAATGGTTGAACGGGCGACTACTTTTTTACGCTTAAAAATCTCCTCTGTGGGGATTCCACATTCTGATTTTCGGGGTTGGGAAAGTCCATAAAATCACAATCTTGGCCATCTTTCTTCTTTTCTATTGATTTAAGTCTTGAAATTTTGGACCCCGAGAAAAAAAAAAAAACGTTTGATAAAACGGTATCGTAATTCGAGGGCACGAAAAGAGAGAGAGAGAGAGAGAGAGAGAGGGAGAGGAGAGAGAAGAGAGAGGAGAGAGAGGAGAGAGAGGAGGAGAGAGAGAGATGAGGAGAGAGAGAGAGAGAGATAGAGAGAGAGGAGGAGAGAGGGAGAGAGAGAGCAGAAAGATGAGAGAGGAGAGAGACGAGAGAGAGACAGAGAGAGAGAAGAGAGAGAGGGAAGAGAAGAGAGAAGAGAGAGAGAGAGAAGCGAGAGAGAGAGGAGAGAGAGAGAGAGAGGTGGAGGGGGAGAGAGAATGGACGGAAGAGAGAGATGAGAGAACCGAGAGAGAGAGAGAGAGAGAGAGAGGAGAGAGAGAGAGAGAGGGGAGAGAGAGAGAAGAGAAGAGAAGCGAGAGAGAAGAGAGAGAGAGAGAGAGAAGAGGTCGTTTTCCCCGCCATTTCGATTTGCGGTCGTCAAACTGCGCAGTGCGCAGATAATTGTTAGGATGAAAAATGAGGATTAAAAAAATAAAAAATTCTTGCATGTGAAGAGGGAATTTTTTTTTTTTTACTTTAAAATAATTTTATTTTTATTTGATTTTTTATTTTATTTTTATTTCGTTGAACTTTTTTAATTGTTATAAAGGATCTAATTTTTGATTTTGTTATTCCAGTATACAATTGATGAATGCAAGCTATGCCATAGCATTAAAATATATGTATAATTATTTTTACTACTATTTCCTTATTTAATTTATTATTAGTTATTTTATTTTCATTTTTAATATCTATAAGTATATATAGATATACTATATATATATATATATTATATATTGGTATATATATATATATATATATATCATTTATATATAATATATATACTATATAAATATATGATTATATAATAATAGTATATTATATATATATGAGATATTATATGATATATATATATAATTATATATATATGATTAATATATATTATTATACTATATAATATATATATATTATATATAGTAGATACTATATTATATATATATATATATATATATATATATAATATATATAGTATATATATATATCATAATATATATATACTATAATATATATACCATAGTTTAATTTAATTTTTAAAATGTTTTTTTACGAGACAACCATCGCTAAACCAGTGTCCTATATATATATATATTCATATATATATTTATTAGTATATAGCTAATATATATCATATATATAGTAATAGACCTTATTTAATATTATATATATATATAATCATATACTATTATATATATATATAGGCTACATATATATATATATTACTATTATATTATAATATATATTATATATATATAAATCATATTTACTATATATATGATATATACTATAATATGATATATATAAATATAATATATAAATAATATATATATATAAATAATATATTATATATATATATATATATATATATATATATATATATATATTATATATATAATATATATAAATAGTAATATATATACTATATATAAATATATGATATATATATATATACTATATATATATATATAATATATAGTTATTATATATATATATAATATAATATATATAAAAATATATATATATAATATAATTACTATATATATATATAAAATATATATATATATATATATATATATATATATATTTATATTTATATATAATAAATATATTATATAAATATATATGATAAATATTATATGATACATTATTAATACTCTCTAATATATATAATATAATTATATATATATATATATATATATATACATAAATGTATATGCATTTTAGTAATAATTATTAATTCAATAGTATATAAACTTATCCTTGTACATACTATATAATAATATATATATATAATATATATATATATATATATTCATTCTTCCCAATATTTCACAAAATAATTTAGAGGAACCGATATTAGAAAATGTGTTTTTACTATCTACATTAGGCCAAGCATTTTCTTCAGAGAAAAAAAAAATTGAAATAAATAAATGAAAAAAGTTTTGGGTGGAAAAAAAAATACATTTATTCATATCAATATCGCATATAAGGGATTCAATTTTCTTAATTTAATTTGAAAATTTGAATATGTAAAAACCAAACTTATTATATATATATATATATATATATATATATATATATATATATATATATATATATATTATATATATATATATGATATATTACTAGTATATAATATATATATATTTATATATCTAGTACTATATGTATATAATAACAGATATATATATATTATATATATATATATATATATATATATATATATATTAAGAAAAATCTGATTAAATTATTATATATATAATATATATATTATATATATATATATATATATATATAATATATTATGATATATATATATATTGGCTGTGTTTATTATATATATATATATATATATATTATATATATATATATATATATATATATTATATATTATAGTATATAGATATGATGATATATATATATAACTATCATATATATATACCCAATACTTGTTTTTAGGAATCTTGTTTAATAAGAAAGGAAGACGATTTAAAACTTTGAGATCATTTAACCATTGTAATAAGTACGTTTCGGGTTATTACAGAACCCATCATCAGGTAATGAATAATTATTAAACTACAATAAAATATTAGCTACCAAAAACGTTTAAACATTAAAAAAAAAATTAAGCTATATACAAACTTCTACTACTTACTTACTACTGTACTACTACTACGACGACTACTAACTGAATAAATAATAATAATAATAATAATAATAATAATAATAATAATAATAATAATAATAATAATAATAAATAATTAATAATAATAAGTTATTATTATTATAACAATAAACAAACATTACAATATAAAAAAAATAAAGTTAAAAAAAATAAAAAATAAAATAAAAAAAATAGGCAAAAAGCAGTTGACATAGTTAAAATTAAGTAAACATACGCCAATAGCGAATATTACCTGTTTTATTGAAATCTTTGATAAAGAATGTACAAATGATAGTAAAAATAACCGTTTATATATGCAAAAGTTTCAGGGAAATTACTAGTTGGTTTGTGTTGATAAATATTAAAGCATTTATAAAACAGAACAAAGTGGATAAAACTGAGTAATTAATAAAAATAATAAAAAATAACTAAAGTAAAATTAATTAAATAATTAATAATTACATTAAATGGTGACAAAAACTATTGTGCAATAAAATTAAACCATACTAAAGGGTTTTGTAATATATTAATAATTACACTGATAATAATTTGTTGAGAAATTAAAACAAATTAATAAAAAAAAACAAACAAATAACATAACTTTAAAAAATAACAAAAAAAACAATTAAAGACAAAAATAACTTGATGGAAGCTCCAGCAGAGTTAAGTTCGGGTTTGGTATTTTTAGTATATTTAGTAGTGATATTATGACTTTTTTCCATTGAATGGGCCCTAATAGTCAAATTCTAAGGAGTTAATTAATGCGTCAGGTTGGTTCTATTGTGAAAAAGACTAAGATGCCTTGAAATCGCTCAACTTCGTTACAGACTTTTCTGGCCTACATAAAACGGGCTGTGGCAGTCCGCACAAGAATATGAATAGACAACCGAGGACCTCAAACAAACCGGTATCAAATATTTCATTCTGAAAAAGTTTTTTATTTTATTTCATTTATTGGTATAAAAAGTAAATTTATAAGATGAAAAGAGATTTAATTACGGATACCCCAAGACTTTTACTGAGTTTTGAGGTATTAAGCCCGAAATATATGGAATTTTTAAATATAACTCTTGTATTGATGCGTCTGTGATTTCCTGTTTGGGCGAAAAAGATTATCTTAAAATTTGCGTAATGAGATTATGAAATAAATGAAGATTTAGCCAAAGGGAGATAAAATTGAAATCCAACCAGGAGAATAAAGTTTATAAGCTTTAAAATTCGTCCAAAATACCCAGACAACTTGGTTTAAAGAGGAAATAGCTAAAGAAATTAATACCAACATGATTGTGGTAGCTTCTATAAATGGATGTAGAAAACCCATCTAAAGTGTAGTGCACTTCGGCAAATAGATGGGGTAACGAGTTATTTTCTTCTTTTTAACACTAAATTTAATGTTCTGATGTTGAGAATTGAGATAATTTAAAAACTATTGGGCTTGATGTTGCTCTCTAAAAATTAAAAAAAAACTGTCATCAACATATATTTTGTATAGGAGTGGTTTAAAGCCGGCTGGGCAACTTTCCATTCAGGGTCTCTCATGGTAGTAAATGATTGCATTAGCAAATGTGGGGGTCAGGTGGTGAGCCCTATGCAATGTCATCTATTTGTATGCATAGTGACTCCACATCAAAGCTTATCATAAAACTTTCTTCCATGCTAAGTGATGAAATAAGATCCGAAAACTGGAAAGAGTCTTTAAGAGTAAATTCATTACATGTTAAAGGTTCTATAAATAGTAAGAGAAATTTGGATAGTTTACATATAGGAAAATTGATAGTTGAAAGAGTTAGTCTAGGAGGGAGACCTTGTTTACGAATTTTGGCTAACCATATAAAGCCCTGTTACTGCGTCTGAAATGAATACAGATTCATAAAAATCAGATAAATCTGTTTTCTTTAAATTTCTAAGCTTTTTATTAATTTTATCTTCAATTCTTAATATATGCATAAGGATGTTACCTGACAAGTGGCGAAATTTAATTGTGTCATCCAGCATTGGGATATGTATTTGCTGAACATAAGTGCTTATTATGTATTTGCTGATAAATGTCTTTATTTAAGATAACCACTCCTTTACCTTTATTCTGGCAGCAAGTCACTCTTGAGAGTCTTTAGCAATTTAAAGTGAAAGCAGGAGAAAAGATCTTCTTCCCATTGAAACTGCAGAAAATAATATCCCCTGAGTCCGATTTGCATGAGCGAATGGTGCTTAGCTCTGATGAATCTTAAATTCAGTTATATTTGTTTCAATTTCCTCTTATAATTAATTATTATCGGTGTATTTATTATTATAAGTTTGACTTCTAAATTTTTATTTGTTATTATAGTTTTGACACCATTGTATTAATTATTTTAATTTACTCTGTTTTATCCGCATTGTTTTATTTATAAAAATGCCTCAACCAACCAACTCCCTGTATCCCTTGCTTATATGAGCGGTTGTTTTTATTGTCTCTTTACATACATATGGAAACTGTCAATAAGACAGGTAATATTATGTTCATGTTCAATGTTTTTAACTTTTTATTAAAGTTTTTTTGGGGGATATTTATTTCTATTGTCTAATTTATTTTTAATTCTTAATTTTTTTAATTAACCTTTTCTTATATTTTTTTAAACTAGTTAGACTGAATTAGTTTTTAGCCTTTACCTTAGTCTTTTAAAAATATTTTCTCTGTGATATAGTAACTGTTATTAATCTTTTTATTACTTTTGATTAGCTTTTAATTATTAATCTACATCTCACTCTCATAATAATTGATTATTATTATTATTATTATTATTATTATTATTATTATTATTATTATTATTATTATTATTATTATTATTATTATTATTATTATTATTATTATTATTATTATTAATTATTATTTATTATTATTATTATTATTATTATTATTATTATTATTATTATTATTATTATTATTATTATTATTATTATTATTATTATTAATATTGTTATATATTATTTCTCAAAATTTTATTTTTTAACTTTAAAACTGTAAAATAGTTTTCAGAATATTTATTGCAGTTTTAAATCTTCCTTTAACTGATGGAAGGGATTCTGTATAAACACCGAAAAATATGCTGCTATCATTAATTAAAATGAAATTTCAGATGTTTGTTACTCTTCTCCTCTCTCTCTCTCATCTTCTCTCTCTCGTCTCTCCTCCTCTCTCTCTATATATATATATAATATTATATATATATAATAGATATAGTTATATATATATAATATATATGATAATATATATACTATAATATATAATATATATATATATATATAGTGCGTGAAATGTGTGTGGGTGGGTGTGAGGGGTGAAATACTATATTATTTTACTAGTTTCTATTTTCTTTTTAAATCTAACTGCATCATCATCTTATTCTCTCGTTCTTGCATGCACATTTTTTTGTCTCTTCTGTTGGATTTTGAATTACAATATAAATAATTATATATTATATTAATATACTATTATATATATATATAGTATATATATAGTAGTATATATATATATGATATATACTATATTATATATAGTATTATATTAATATATTAGTATACTATATATATATATGATATGAATATATATATTTATATATCATATGATATATACTATATAATATATATATTATTATCATATAAATACACACATATATAACTCATATACACTATATATATAATGTATAGTATATATATATGTTATATATATATATTATTATATTATTATTATATATATATATAATATGAATTATTATATAATATTATACTATATACTATTAATATATAATATACAACCATATATATATATATATATTATAGTATATATTATATATTATAATACTATATATAATACGTACTGCATATAATATACTTGAATGTATGAAATATATATAGTAAATATATCTATATATATATATATTATATATATATATATATATATATAATAATATATATATATATAATATATATTATATATAGATATGATGTATGAATTATATATATATATATATAAATATAGTATAAGTATATATATATAAGTATATATTATATAAATATATACACATCATATATATTATATATACTATATATATATATTATATGATCAAATGTATGGATACACTAATATATATAGATATAGTACTATATATATATATATATAGTAATATATATATATAATATATGATATTATATATATATATATGATATATTATATAATATATATTACTATAATATAGCTCAGTGGTAGAGCATTTTACCTTTTGCGAATGATTTGAAATAAAATATGAAATTAATTTGTTTTTTGATTTTGTTTCGCTCTGTTGTTTTTCCTTGAAGGTTTTCCAAAGGTTCACTCAACCAAAGACATGATTTCAAAATCATTTTTTATCTTTTTATGTTTTTTATTCTTTTTAAATCGTCATCGATATTTTTTGATTTTAAAAAGAGTTAAATATTATTTGTGATCTATTCTTAGTCAAGTTATATTTCAACGTAATAATAGTAGTCTCTATATTTATTTTTATATTCTATCTTACGAAATATAATTATTTAAGAATTTCTTTTGAAAAATGTGTTTTTCATAACTTTGTTACAGAATGAAAAGAATAAATGAAATTATAATTAGAATTTAAGACAAATGTCTTGATTTTTCCTCCAGAAAAGCTAGGGTTTAGGGATACTCTTTACTGGTGAAAATAATCCTCAGTTACACTAATATTACGTATATATATATGATATATATATATACACCATATATATAATCTATATACATATATCATATACATTATATATATATATTGTATATAAATATATATATATTATTACTATTATATATATATATGATGTGATATTAATATAATATATATATATCTATTATATATATATATAATTATATATATATATATATTATTATATATATATATATATATATAGTATATATATATATATATTATATATAATATATATTATTATATATTATATATATATATATACAGTATATTATATATATAATATATATATATATATATATATAGTATATATTATATATATATATATATATATATATATATATATATTATATATATATATATATATATAATATATATATATATATAATATATATATAAACGCTATAATATTATATTTCCGGTGGCAAAGGCCGGTGGGCCCCCTACAAGATTTCAGCGGAGTGTGGAGAATCAGGATTTCAAAAGCCATCAGGACGACTCCTACCCTCGATATCACGGCTCTGAAAGTGTGCACTTCAAAACTGAATTTAGAAAAATACGATAAGGTATGTCTGTTCCGGATTGAGAGATGAGTCCTCCGAAGAAGGCGGAGCACCTGGAAGTTTTGAATGACGTAAGCAATTTTAAAAAACTATTGCTTAATAGATTTCAAATAAGGAACAAGAACGCCAAATAAATGAAGAAGGAAAGTTGTTTTGTTTGAATTAAAGGAAATAAACTTACTTTACAGTATAGTAATTAAAGTAAAAAAAAAAAAAAGATGAAGATAATTTCAAAAGAGTTGAAAATGAAGTATATATATATATAATATAGGTTATATATATATAATAGTGTATATATATATAGTATATAGTTATATATATATATAGTAGTATATATATATTTATATATTATATATGATATATATATATATATATATATATGGTAGTTATATGATAGTATATATATAGTGTGGGGCAGGATTTCTGCTTGCCCTCCGATAATTATGTATAATCATGATACTCTTGTAGCACTGTTATATAACACCTATGAAACTACTTTCAAAAAATACTTAAATCTATTTATTTATTAATTGTTAACTATTAATTTATTATAAAGAAAAGATAATTAACGATCTTTTGTATGGCACCATTGTTGTAAGAGTGAGTCACGGAACGGTGACGCTCAAAAGGGGTGCCTGGCATTCGAGGGAAGGAGGAGTTAGTTAGACACCGACATTATAAGAAGAGGGTGGTGTTAAAACATCGTTTGTGAAAGGCGAAAAATTATGTTTGATTTAGTACGAATCTAT
Organism: Trachelipus rathkii; assembly: GCA_015478945.1. Classification (NCBI taxonomy): domain Eukaryota; kingdom Metazoa; phylum Arthropoda; class Malacostraca; order Isopoda; family Trachelipodidae; genus Trachelipus; species Trachelipus rathkii. The sequence continues at coordinate 16,753 of JABUQX010046358.1, forward strand.
ATTGTGTTACGACTTTTTAACAATCTATTGGATGACGTGAACCGCTTCTCTAATTAAATAAACCCCAAATTACGGAAAGGGGGGATTATAATTTCAATATCTGATAATAGACTCATTATTAATTAAGTTTAACCAGACTCATGTGTTAAAGAAATGCTTAATATGTACTATTAATTATTTTGAACATTGATATTATTCAATTCCATAATTTGATTAATCATTAGACATAAAGATAGAAGTAACTGACTCTTTTTTTAATACCACAGACTGTTAGTCTAACTCTTGCAAAGTTATAATACAAAGAAATAAGTGAACTCAGAGTGACACGAACAACAAACATCATAATATATATGTTAGGCGTGAAGTGAAAACAAAAAAAAAAAATATCAAATAAAATAAAACAGTTCAACTCCCCAACAAAGAAGAAAAAAGCAAGCTGAAATAAGAAACCTATCGCTAATAGCAGGTCGATTAAAACTGTTCCCTAAACAAAGTAAATCGAGAAAAAAAAAGGAAAAAAACCTCGCTAAAATGCCGGAGTCAAAAAGGAAGTCACCAAGGGTTCAACCACAGGGACAACTTGGCTATGTGTTACTGCGATGCTCAAACAGTAAGACCCGATCAACCTCCCCAGAAGTAGCCATCCTATCGGGGGTAACTGAAGAGGTGATCTTCGCAGTAACGAAACGGAATCTTAAAGCGGATAAGTCAGAAAGAACAAGAGTGACAAAACGCTTGAAGGAGTCATCTTTCCCCCACTTTCTTAGGAGGAGAAGGAAAGGAAGGAAGGTCTCCCAAATAATGCATCCCACTTCAACGAATTTGATGCATTAGAATGGATTCGACAGACGACCATGATTTTAACCTTATGAATACAGATCCGAGGGAGAGATAGGCTTATTGGCGTCAAATTTACCAGCAGAAGATTACAAATTCGTTGAAACTTCCCTAAAAGACGATTGTTATACTAAATTTGTAAAAGTAATAGAGAAACTCTATGCGCCATCACTAAGGACGAAGATAGAAGAATGCTTGCCGGATCTGGATGAGGGATGGGTAGTGCTTCCAATCGTGACATATGGTAAGATCTAGAATATATATAAGGTAAAATGCAGAGCTTGGAGCTATCCAGCTGCAACTCTAATAACGTGTGACAACGGATTGCTAAAGTGAGATTATTCAGAGAACTGTCTTGTCTAATACGATTGCCGTCAGCAATTCACAGATCTCTATGACAACCAGAGAAGAATCATGATTTTGAAGAATTAATAGAATTGGCGACGACATTTTTAACAAATTTTTTCTCCAAAGCGGTGCTTGCCAACCCGGAGTGGGAGGACGAATAGGCAAACCTTGAACGCCGTCCGACAGCAGAAGATGGGAGCACAAAGCAGCCTTAACAGAGAGTCTTTCTGCATCAAGAGAGGAATAAGTCGTGCTAATATATTCACGAAAAAGTCGCTGGAAGAAATGAGATCACTAATCGCCGAGCGTAATAGAGCCGCGAAGATCGCTGTGTCAGAATTCAAAAAACTCCCCCACCCCCAATAATCAAGATTCAAGAGGAAGGAACTTCAACTGATCAGCATATAACAACGTTGCAGCTGGGCCTAGTACAGAAGGTCTTTGTAGGTTCCATAGAAAATTATTGCATAATCATTTAGATTGTGAAAGGTGATATTCCCATGTACGTCATTAGTTTCGCAACCCCGGCGATCTCCCCACTTCCAACACAGAATTCCCAGACATCCGCAAGACAGGGAAACGGGGAAGGTTCGGTGCCGTGAACGATTACCTGGCTAAAATGGGGGTAAATCTGGTGGGGGAATAATGATGCCTGTCTGTAAGTAGAACTCTTGGTAGGTTGCTCGCGCTGCAATTTGTTATATAATCAGATCAAATTTTTTTTTTTTGGGGGAATATTAATTTTAATTATAACAGGTAATCTGTGATTTAGAGAATTGGGTTTTACAATAGTCAGTCTATAAATAATTAGATCATAATAATGTAGAAGTATAGTAGAAGACATTATCATTATGGTAGTCGTAATAATGTTAGGAATGATTATTATACTTATACTTGTAATAAGGGCTAGATCCAATTTGGAGCCTAAGACGGGCCCCATTTTCAGCCCCACCTAAAAATGGAGCATAAAATTCGGAATTCTCAGCCGATTTTGACTAAAACTGTCATACAAAAATGTAGCTTTTTATGTATTAAAAACGTTGATTTCCGGTGTTTTCTGTGTCTGTAGTCATTCGTTTTCAGAATTTGTTTTTAATTTTTTCAATTTTTCATGTTTTTTTGACTTCTCATGGTATGAGTACTATTCCCGAATATGGATTCAACTTGAAATTATGCATAGATAGGGTCTATTATCTAAAAAAGTACAGAAGTATTTTCGATTTTTTAGTTTTGTGCTAGCGTTGTCCAATTTCAACCCCATTTTTTTGGGGATTTTGGAATGAAAAATTGCGATAATTTGTTTTTCTGTTTCAGCTTGTAAATGTTCACGAGCTTATAATGTAGTCATAGGAGATGCACATTTTTTATTTAAATCATTTCTTTTTATATGCATTAGTTTTTGATTTGTTCTTGGAACAAATTTTAAAAAAAAAAATATTTCGAAAATTTTTAAAAATTTTTTTTTGAGTATGACACAAAAATTAGTTTAAGTATAAAAAAGATGCGATCATGCCGGAAACTACATATGCCTAAAATTTTACATCCAGTTCGCTTGAAAAAAAAAAAATATCAGCAATTTTTTCATTTCAAATCCCCAATAAAATGGGTTTGGAAATTGCACAACGCTGAGCACAAAAACTCAAAAAAATAGAAAAAGTACTTCTGTACTTTATTAGGATAATTAACCTATCTATGCATATTTCAAGTTTGAACTCAATTTCGGAAAAAAATTCTGGAAGATATTTTGAAGAAATATTTAAATGAAAATGTGAAAATTGAAATATAGCATCTAAAAAATGATTACAGACACATGAAAAACACCGGAAATAAGTTTTAGAGTTGCAAAAAAACTACATTTTGGTTGTTTATATAGTCAAAATCGGCTGAGAATTCCGAATTTTATGATTTTTATGTTGGGGTGAAAACTGGGGCCGTCCCAGGCAAAAAATTGGGATCTAGCCCTAATGAAAATTATAAATAATAATGTGCGTATTGGCTAAATAGTTGCTATGCTAATGGTGATATGTCCAATTATGATAGTATATAATAATAGGTTATTTTTTAATAAATTTTGGTTTGATTATCAATTAATCGTGGGTATAATGAAAATGTTAATTATAATTTAAATAGATATAGGGAGTATTAGGAATATTATTGTAAAATTGATTCTGAAGATACAGGAGGGAGTAATTAACAATACATCTAAAAACGAAAGTTTTAATGATGAGATGGTGACTCAAATGGCTGAGCAATGGCTTTCTAGTAAAGTGAACTCTCCCCACATAGTCAACCATCAAGGAGGTCGGTAGGGGTAGGATCCTTGCACTTTTAATTGTCACATCAATGCATGATGAGATTATAGACGATAATAACAAAATATTAATGTTGTTAGAATTGAGGAATGAAGCATAGTAATGGCGATAACGGTTTTGTAAAGTTCTTTAAGTTATATTTGAAAAAATAGGTCTGACTGGGACATTCTCCCAACGGAGTCAACCTGTCCCCCTACCCCAGTCACTGGGGAGGAAGCGGAAGTAGAGGCCGATTCAGATTTGTGACTTCATACTTGTTAATAGGAATAGATGATAAAAATTAATTGTAATTAATGAAGGGGGCGAAACCCTTTTCCTGAAGATGAATTGTATTAGTTTTAGGGATAAAGGAAAGTTTTCTCCTTCCGACCGAGCCTGTGGATCATTAAATTTTAAGAAATAATGCGTGTGACTTATCTGGTAATAATGTAGTGGGAGTTTCTGGCAACTCAACTAAAGTCGTTGCAGCTGTTAGAGATGTAGTTTTTGATAAATTATATTATATTTCGGATAAAACTAACAATGAATCTTATTTACTAGACTCCGGAAGTTGCCTCGACCTGGTGATAGCGTCTGAATTAGATAAGGGGGGTGCCGCTATTGGCACCGCCAGGCCCGCAAATGGAGGCTGTATAAATATTTATAATAAAAGGGTAATTAAAATTGACTTGGGATTAGACAGACTTTACGACTTGCATGCATACGCTGCAGACATTAAAATTTAAAGTCTTGGCATGCCTTTTCTCAAAAAACGCGGGTTTTACATATTGATTAGATGCCATTAATTTATAGACCCGAAGACAAAACGCAGTATCTTCCTCAGTAATGAAGCTTTTGACTTTTCTAGGCATGTTCGAAATTCTATCTTTCCTCTAACCGCTATCTCTTTAAATATACCGCTTTGCAACTATGAATTAATTAACGATTTGATTAAGAAATACCAAGTCTTGTTCTGTATGCATTTCTTAGAATGCACGTAATTTAAATTTAAAACGAATGAACTTTTTTATTATTTACCTCTTTATATGTACAAAGTACAGGAAGAAGGGAGGCGTGGCTTTATTTTGACAGCTGTGAAGAAGCGCAATTTTTGCCGCTCATTCCACCCGATATAGGTAATTGATAATATAGGGAGGGGGGAGGGGGGAAATGATTGTACTCATTGGGAGTGGGGTGAGAATTGCACTGTTAGATCGAGGGGGGAGGGAGAGAGAAGAAGTCTTTAAGAAGAAATTTTAGTGCGAGTTGGCGGAAATTTATCCATATCACGGTTGAAGTCGCACGCCGATACAGGTTAAGGGGTAGAAGAAGCATAGCCACATTTTTTTGAGGGATGCAAGGAGGAAATAATAATTATTGAAATTCGGGGTCATTTCACACGGGGGAGAGATGCGAATTGGGGGTTTTCCGGTAGTTTCATTGCCAAAGTCGGATGCAGGAACATCGTCGGATTGGGTCGTTGTCTGAGGTTTGTTTAAACCAAAGGTCCACCTCTGCAATTTACTCTGCCTAACGATTAAGGATAATCATGCTGCAGTTGCAAAATGGCAAGCTGCTGAAGCGGGACCGATCTCCGGCAGGCTTAACTATAACGTGCCAGTCAGCAGGAGACAAAGAAATATTTGCACTATTACTTGTCCTTTGGTACTATAGTTTCAACCTATTTAAATACAGGGGACAGATTGTCATCTAGTGCCTTATCAGCGGTCTCCATGTCGATCTTGCTTGGAGATTTAAAGAATGTGTTTGTTTACCTAGATGACATACTGATCGCCAGTTCGGACTCCTTGAAGAGCAAATTGCAAATGTTGGCGAAGGTTTTAGAAAGATTGAAATATATGAAAATTTATATGAAGCCCCAATAAAATGTTTACTTGCAATTCGGAGAGATAGAATTTGTTAGGGTTTCACCATAGCGAGAAGGGGGTGTAGGCCTAGCAAGGAGAAGATCGATGCTGTAGTGAATGTTGCAAAACCAACACTATCAAACAACTTAGGGCATTTCTCGGCTTGTTAACTTCTGCCGAATTAATATAGCCGGGGCTGCCCAATTATTGCAACCTCTAACGAAAATGTTGAAAGAAACCCGCCTCCTCGAAAAAGATTTCTTGGGGGGTGGAGGCCGAGCGTGCATTTAGGGAAGCTAGAACAGCGGCGATGGTCAACGTCCACCTTGTTGTCCTTACAGATGAAAAAACTGAGTTCTATTGGTGCATGAAGTGAAGCGAGCTCAGCAATGGCCAGTGCTTTCTAATGGGAGAACCCCCACACAACACACGTGATAGCAAGGAGAGCAAGTCTTAAAGCGCCTTCAGTAGACATTCTGCTGAAGCGTCGGAGTGGCAGGCACCATGCACCGTTTGTGGTTAAAGAGTTCTAATACAATACAAATAACAAAACAGATAATGAATATATATACTTAATGCCTCAATAGAGAGTCTAATAATATTGTAGTGGAATGATCAGAGAGGAGATAATAAAAGAGTGCCGACAAAAGTGCTAACAGTTCGGGAAATGAATTTATTGAAGTTCTACTTTGCAAATTTTGAACGTTGGAGTTAAATGCGTGGGTCTCTAGAGTGGGGTAACAATAAAGATTTGGGCGACATTAATTTATTTGAACCAGTATATCTGGCTAACAGAAAGGGAAAATCATTAGAGGCATGGATCAATATGTGCGGGTCAAGTCTTGTGGCAAACCAGTACAGATGCTTGCGTGTCGAGAAAATGGGGGTAGTGTGGCAGTGCGTTGGCCGTAAAAGAGAGTTCTGCCATATGAGATAAGGGCTTGACGCAGATTGGGCGGGAAGGAGCTGTTGGTGCTTTTAGGAGAATTCTTGAAATTCCGCAACGAAAGGGGTGTAAGGCCTGGCGTTAAGATCGAACGTTGAAGATGAGAAGGCACAGACTTGCTGGATATTCTGTAAAAGTTTAGGAGGTCTGAATGAGGTTGGAAATGGGAGATGAATAAAGAGATGAAGAGTAGTGAATAAGTAAGTGAGAAATGTAATAATATATAAATTAGATTCTTCACACAATTTTTGAAATCAATAATATAAGTATACTGTATAATTGAAAAAGGTGGAGGAGTATGAATAAATAATAGGTAATTAGTATAATACCTATTATTCATAGGGTCAGTGTTAATGTGTAATACGAATGTCGCAGTGGCATTAAGTTGTATGGCAAGGACGTCAGAATGCTCAGCGGAAATTTAGATAATATCACTCAATGAGTGAATAGTGATTAGAGGTTGAGATTACATGAATAGTATATGGTGGGAGCGTTAAATCAGATAGATAACTAAAATTTAGCAATAGGCACTTAAGATATATCGTTAATTATTATAGTAATAATAGCTTCTATTTCACATAAGTAGAAATGAGATCGGGAACGATATAAAGATGCTAATAGAAGATTGAGGAAGATACAAGTGAATGGCGGAGCCTAAAGCAAGTTGGAACATTGTCCAGTGTGTTAAGTCAATCATAATCATCACACGTGGGGGAAGATCGACCGAAGATAAACACTCACACGATCATGCAGGATTAACATCGAATTGAGCGGGCTGGGAGAGTGTAAGAACAGAGTGTACAACATATACTAAGCGAATAACACAACAAATATGTGAATAGAGGAATAATCACAATAGGATGGTCTGAGAAAGCGTCACGTAATGAAAGGTGAAGTTGAACTCGAAGACAAGACAACTAGTATAAGAGATTATGCGTAAGCGTTCGCTGCATAATCGTCGGAAGAGAGGTGCGGAATTTGTGGGGTAATGTCTGGATTTTGAGCATGGTGAGTATATATTATTATCAAGCTGTCCGTAGAAAATACGACGGATGTGAATACATAGAAATAATATATAGGCCAATGAGATTGATCTAGAAGAATTTAGAAAAAGGAAGAAGTAATAGGTGAAATAATAAATACACTACAATCACGTCAGATGGCGACATAAAGAACACGGGGAATTAGGCTGCAATGATCGAAATGAATAATTTACTTGATAAAGGAGGGATATATTAGATGTTATCCAAGATGTACTTAGAAGTATTTACATTGTTAGTCATGCTGGTTAAGTCGTAACATCGATACTGCGCAGTAGTCTGGAACGATAGGGTAAGGTAAGTCAGTAAAGTGATATTATTATTACTATTAATCATTAATTATCTATTATTTATATCAATTCATTATATCTAATTAGGGTTAATATTATATAGAGTTTACGCCAGTATTAAGTTTTTATTTTATTTCATTATATTATTCATCTTACAATGTAAATTATTATTAGTATTGATCTATTCGATTATTATTGATTATTAGATTATTGAATCTTGAAGTATGCATAAATTACTATTCTGATTAAATAGTAATAATCTAATCAATAATAATAATAATGAATTATAGATAATATAATAATAATAATGAAGTGAATAATAACTATAAGTTAATAAAGTAATATAAATTGAATAATGTAGTTTAAATAAATGAATCGTGAGGGTGCGGCTATTGGTAGTGGGAGTTACTAGTGTGGATTTGTACGCGATGAGATTAGTAAGAGGAGTGAGTAATTGACGAATACGCTGTTGCTGGAGTGATTGTGTAATAGATTGATCGTAACATACTTATATCAGTAGAAAAGAGTGGTTAATGGATATGAATGGAACAATGTCATGGATGGTGTAGATTTCACGGGAGATGCTTGTTAAGAACAGGAGACCGATGGTTATCATAAAGGACCTGATAGAATGGAATTGAATAACTAGCGTGATGAAAGCTGTTCATGGTTCAGTAAAGAGTTCATGTGACCAATCGAGGCAAGGAAACTTCCTT